>JAQQAE010002762.1:0-21577 GCA_029823295.1 Pseudamia nigra | reverse complement strand
ATGTGGTGAAGGAGGACATGAAGGTAGTTGGTGTGAGAGAAGAAGATGCAGAGAATAGGGTGAGATGGAGGCAGATGATTCGCTGTGGTGACCCCTGAACAGCCGAAAGAAGAAGAAGAGACTTTAATATTGTCGTATTATAATATGACAATATAGTTGTATTTTCCAAAATGGACACAGTCTACACGTTTGTGAGGATTTAAATTTTCTTCATGTTACCTGATAATGAGCTAAATATGCAAAATAAACAGATTTCAAACAAACTAAATTTCATCATCTAGGGTTAGATGACAGCATTACTGTGGATAGGAACTTTACTGTAGACTACTTCAACAAAACTAGAAGCAAAATGATGTCTTCTTTATGGCAGGTAATAAGATAATTATTGTAATTATGCAAATAGCCCAGCCTCAGTGACTTTCATCCACTAGAGCTATTAACGTGTCAATCACAAAAATACATGGGAAACACTTCTGAGACCTACAGTAGGAATTTCCACTGAACAATTACTTTTTTCTCACCCGGATACACTTGATCAACCTCCATTGGTGGAGAATAGCTTTAATGTTTTAACCCATGTCTTCTTACCTTAAAAAAGCCTTTTTATATTTTTGAAATGTACATTTTTTTCAATTTTGGGTAACTTTACCTTTTTTAAAACCTCTATCCATTCAGTACTCACCTCTGCACCATTTCATCAAGCTATTCATTGGACTTGAACTGCTTAAATTTCTGTAAAAAAATTGAAAAATTAGGGAGTTCTAAAACTTTGACAGGTGGTGTACAAACATACAGTATCTCCATGATTTATGCTGTTTTAGGCAGGAAATGGAGCTGGAAGATTCCTGTGCATGGCGGGGGCTGAAGGCGGATGCTAGTGTCAGGATTTAACGGTGGGGGTCACGGGTCAAAGGTGCCTCCAGGTTCCACATCTGCAACTGTGCCCAGATCCTGCCCCGACTGCCGTCAAAGTGGGCAGCCAGCCGCAGACTAATGTGAATTAGCAAGACAAAGGGAGACGAGGGGGGCAGGCATAATATAGGCTTTGATTTCTCTGAGATTTATGAGCGTGATGAAATCAGCTTTCAATAAACTGGGCTTGCCCATTTTCTCTGTCATTTAGATACATCTGAGGGCTCCGGGGTTTGTCCGGGGAGACAGGCATGCTGGATAAAAAGGCAACAAATCTAAATAGAGAAAGAAGGGGAGCTGCAGTTTCCTCTGAAGTCCTCACTTGTCCCATTCAGGCTTCATCAGCTGGCTGCAGCCTATTGTATGCGCTGCCTCACGACCATTACTGGCTCACCACAGAAATCCCCAACCAGCGACTTATGGAAATGACCCGAATGAGTTCCTGGGATACCAAGAAAGCACTTAGCAGCCAACATGTAAACATCCATGGCCACTGTGGCAATCTAATGTGAAAAAAGAGCCAGACATGTCAATGAAATACTCTGGCTTTTATCAGGTAGTTGAACAGCAGTGATGTATGTATATAGCCAAGGGCACAGATTTCGGCAGGGACAAATGAATCAACAAAATGAGTAAAAATGAACAAAATAATGAGGAAGAGTCATAAAAATGAATAAAATAATTATGAGAATTTATAAAATAAATAAATAAAATGAAATAAACAGAAAACTCAAGAAAATCAACAAAAATAAACAAAATTATCAAAACAGGGAACAAAATCAATATACTATCCAAGAATCTCTGCAAAAATTAACTAAAAAAACAGAAAAATAAAAAAAAAATCAAATGAAACAGTCAAGAAAATGAGTAAAATTGAACAAAAATAATCAAGATAGTGAACGAAACTGACAAGATACACAAAATGGGCAAAAATAAGCAACAAAATCAGTAAAAAATATGCAAAACAATCAATAAAAATGAACAAATATGGAAAATAAGCAACAAAAGGAACAAAATAATCAAGAAATAAATGCAAATGACAAAGAAAACAAGAAAATAAACAAAATTAACAAAATTGAGTGATAAAATGAGTAAAAATTTACCAAATAATTAACAAAAATGAACTAAATTGAAGATAATGCATAACAAAATGAACAAAGTAATCAAGAAAATGAACTTAACCAACAATGAAACAACACTAACAATAGTTATGCAAAGCCAGATTTTTAAAGACAAAAGAGCTGAATATCATCGAAAGGATCTAAACTGTTCTATGGGGGGGGGGGTGGACATTTTACAAACATGAGAGGGATGGACCCCTCATCCCCCTGAAATCTACTCTATGTATACAACTACCAAAGTAGTGGATACTGGGCTGATGGTGAGGGTGGTTTCCTCTCCCCTCTCTCCCATCGCGCATGTCCTGCAGTAAATACTAAGTGCCCCAATGACCCTCTCGGTGATAAATAACCCTTAAGGTTAACTACGTTTGAAATGGAGCTGTGAGGCCATTATAGGCCTCCGGAGTTTTCTTGGCATCCACAATATGTTATCTCTATGCCCAGGGACTTTTACCAGGGAAGCATTCACTGACCTCCCTATGGTGTCAAGACTGACGAAGTTAGGAATATTCAACGTAAAGGACCCATACTGTGAAAATGCATCTTTAGTGGATTTTGAGGTTTATATAACATGTGAAAATGTGAACATGTTCCGTACTGTCATTTAGTTTTCTCACAGAAAATTGGCTTCCTTGGGAAGAAAAGCTGTTTTGAATGTTATTAATTGCGACATCACTGGTAAGTTGAATCAGAGTCAAGCTAGATGCAATAGCCCCGCCCCCATGAGTCAGAAGAACCTACATTATACCAGCATTATGTCATATGTTAGAGTAGCAAAATGGCTGTGCATGCTTTTGGGCAATAAAAATCAAGTGGCCCTATAGACTTAAATGGAAATTTTGAGAAAACTATCCATCCATCAATTTTCTACTTACTCTGTTTAGATATATTTTTAAAAAATCAGTTTGAGCCAGCTTTGGTCATATCCATTCAGTCTCCCTGAATAATGCTGACTCAGTCTACAATTTTTACTGCAAATAAATTCATATCATAATTGTTATGTATAATACTTTAAAAAAAAACTAATAAGATTTGTAAGAATGTAGATTTAACTTAAGTTGTGAATGACACTAAATGAAGAAAATAAACAGAGATGAGCAAAAAATCCACTAATCAAAAAATAATGCACATAATAATCTAAAACAATAATGTAACAGTTACAGACAGAAAGGATAATGATTAAAATAGTCAAGATTAACAAAAATCAACAAAATTATCAAAAAATTGACAAGGTAAATAAAAAATTAACAAGATAAGTAACAAAATGAAAAAATTAACAAAACATGAACTAAAAATTTATTGTAAACTGATTAAATTGACTTTTTTCCTTATTGTAAATGATACCCATTCACATATCATAATACTTTAATACACTATTTTACTTTTGAAAAGATAAAATGTCCAAGAATATGGGCAGAATTTATTTTATTTTGATTTTAAGCTGTGAATGACGAGCAAAAACAAAGAAAAATAAAAAACGAATGCACAAAATGACCAAAGAATGAGAAAATAATCAAGAAAATTAACAAAATGATATAGAAAATGAACAAACAACAATGAACAATGAGCTAAATTATCATTATTTATGTAAAGCTGATTGTTTTAGAGGCACAAAAGTCACATAGAACCAGAAAACCATGATTTGAAGCTGTCTCCCCATCCTCTTTGAAATCTACAACTATGTCTCGTAGCAACAGGAACCTGACAGTGAATTTTAAGAGCAGCAGCATTGCTTCAATCATCATTATTAGTTCTATATTTATCAATCTGGTTGTTGGAAATTTGGGATTTTTTCCCCAAGTTAAACACAATGTATTTCCTACTTTTTAAAGCTGATATGAAGTTATAACATTTCTTAACTGTTCTAGATCAAAGGCAGCATCCTATTTCAGTAATCCAGTGTGGTTCCAACTTCTGACACGGGGCTTGAGAGAAGATTAGTGTCATGTTACCAACGTATTGTAGCTTTTAACAGGAAACATAGCGGAAAAGTGTAGCCTCCTCTGTAAAGGGAAAAACGAAGTACTCTAACTAGGATTTTCTCTGCCAGGTTTTGGCTGCTTGCTTGAAAATGAAAATGCTTCAAAAACATCCAGAGGTACTGATATTTCTGTGTTTCGTGTGTGATAGTCACCACCTAGTGGAATCAAGCTGTTAACTGCACTCATCTTCACAGGCGTCAGGAAGGAAGAAGCTTTTCCTCCAGTCTTGTTTGGCTGCAGTGTCTTCTCTGACAAGTTCCATATTCCTGTGCAGCAGCCAAATATTTCCACCTTTAACTTTTGTTTATTCACTTCCACGAATGATCTGATTAATGGTGTTTTGCCAACGGAGCCAAGTTTCCAGCATTCTGATAAACACATCCTGATGCGGTCGCCCGCTGAAGCTAGTGTGTGTTTTCAAAGTCGGTTTGAGGATTGATTGTATTGATCTAAGTTATGTTATTTACCTTCAAATCACTGGGGAGACCAGGTGTTTAGGTGATAATATCCACATTTTGATTTTGAATGTAATGCATGGCAGGATAAAGTCAGATCTAATGAATGCATCATACATAAACAGAAATTTTAGGAAATATGCAAAAAAATATGTAATTATGCTCTGATCCTTTACTGTCATAGGAATGTGAGCAACAAAATAGACACAACCAAAATGAAGAAAATAATCAGGAAAAATGAAGAAAATAATCCATATGAGCAAAGGTTATCAAAAAAGTGAATAAGCAAAAGTTGAACAAAAGTAACTTAAAACAAACAAACAAATGAATGCTTTCATTCTTTACTGTCATGTGAATACAGGTAGATAAATGCTACATACTATAGATTTGCAGTATTATGAAGCTCCTATACTTTGTTGTTTGAGTGATCATTACCATAATTCTATATAACATAAATCAACTTATTGGCATAAGTTCAGCTTGAAATTTGAAAACTTCATCAGTTAGATGTAGTTTTAAGGTACTACTTTTACATTCATTATTGTACCTCATTGTTATACTATGTTAACTGTAATTTATAATAAAAAATTTTTTGTTTTGTTTTGTTTTGTTATGTCATGTTATCCTGCTACTACTGCTTCCTAAATTTATGTGCTATTTGCTATTATGTTTATCAGTTTTCAGTTTGATTTATCAAACAGTTATCTGTTCAAGATAATATGAGAAGCCCGCAAATATTATGATATTGCAATTAAAATGGTCAAGATTTATACATACTTTAATTTAAAATCACCTGTAGATTTTGGTTCGATTTTGATTGGATTAGAAGTTGAATTGTTTTGTTGTTTTCCTCTAATCAAATCATCTTTACTTATGTTAAAGTAAAATTGGATTATTCCATGGTAAATACTCATACTGTGCTCAATTTACTTATAAATTGTCTTTGGTTTCTTATGTCATGGTTTACCCTGGGCCTCTTTCATCTCTCAGGTCTTGTGGTTTTTGTTATT
Source organism: Pseudamia nigra (assembly GCA_029823295.1). Lineage (NCBI taxonomy): Eukaryota > Metazoa > Chordata > Actinopteri > Kurtiformes > Apogonidae > Pseudamia > Pseudamia nigra. Next base: position 16,097 of record JAQQAE010002762.1, on the reverse strand, counting down.
TTAATTTGGCAGGTTATCATTTTTAAAATCAGATCCCTAGAAAAAAACCTTAGGGAAACACTCCCTTAGGTGAATGTCTGGACCCTGGATGCTCCAGATGTTCTGTGTACTACAGCTCTGACAAGTGGTACAGTTAGGTTATTACAAGTAAATATGGATGTTACTTTTTTAAAATTTAATCCAATTTAAATGTATTTTCTCCAAACTAATAATAATCAATTTTAAGATTACATTTATTACATTGTATTGAATCGTTTTTTGGGAAGATGCATGCTAACATGTTGTTTTAACGATTGTTTCTTACACTCATTCACTGGCAATGCATTAAATAAATATATGTATAGATCCCAGCTGATGAACGTCAACTAAACAGAAGGACAACTTACTTCAAAACGTTTATTTAGTAGAATACTGACAAAAATGCAAACTTGGGTTTGTACAAAGCAAATTAATCACAGGGCATGACACACTTACACAACATAGAAAGGCTATACATTTCAGTAATAGTAGATAAAAAAGCACCATTTCTTCAAAAAAATAGAGTAGGAAATGCTAAAAATATATATATATGGCATATCAAGTATAATGAGAAATCAGAAAAAACTTCATGGGTTTGATGTTATTTTTGAATCTTCAAAATGATTGTCTCCAATTCCTTCAAGAGCAACACAAATATTCTAACTAAAGGCACATTATAAAAAGCATCTGACACTCACACAAAAAAAACAAAACAAAAACAAGACCAAACAAGTTTAGAAAGCTTGATAATCTGGCATTCGAAGCAAAATTTCTTTGGCACAGCTGCATGATTTGTGAGAGACAAACTCTTATCACATAAATGAGCATGACAATGTTAACTTGACAACACTATGTACAAAAATGTATGTAAAAATGTTATAAATATGTCTAAAAACCACAGACACTATGTACATAATTGTACTTTATCAAGGCAGGATTGCTCGTCTTGGAATCACACATGATGGATTTGTGGAAGTAGGTTATCAGCGTGCAACACGAGTCAATATGTCACCAATATATTTCAAAAACAGGGAACATTGAGTGACTTTTAGCCACTTTGTAAAGGGAAAAAGGTGAAATTTCAGTATAAGATGGAAACAGAAGATACTGAAGCAGCAAAGGGAAAGGAAAAACTCCCAGCAATGATAAATGTCTCCTGTTTGTGTGAGAAATTATTGGCGACTTATCCACTTTTGCTGCTTTGTTGGTATGTCAGTCTATGGTCTGTGGGCAGTAGGCACAGTGCGATGATGTTGTAAGGGGCTCGTCAAACTCCCCCTCCTCTTTTCTCCTCCCCTACCGCTCTCATTCTTTCTTCCTCAGGACAATATAAATGAGACCGCTGATGAGAGACAGAGGGAACGCCACCCAGGCCAGCACGTAAGCGTAGCCGAAAGCTCTAGTGGCATCATCCGGACTCATCACAGTGTAGATGATCGCCGCACACATCACGAACAGACCTGGAGGGAGGAAAACACAGGAGAACATGAAGGAATCTGGAGATGATCTCACAGCTCCACCAGCTTCTGCTCAATGGGTGTGACCCTGATGAAGTCATACTCACTCGTCAAGATCTGGAAGATGGCGGTGAAGAAGAAGCGTCCGCCCTTGACCAGTCTGAAGAGCTGATAGAGGAACGCGATGAGAGAGAAGAAGCAGAACAGTACGGCCAGAATCATGAGGGCCTGCACCGCCTGGATCCAATCTAAAAATTGGACACAAATGAAGGCTAGGCGTTAGTATAAACACATGTGCGAGATGTGTTCCCAAGTAGAAGACGTGAGAAGGTTGATTTCTAGACCTTCGTTGCTCGCCGGTCTGCAGTGGTAGCCTCCATTATTCGTCATGCAGCTGTACCACAGATCTGTGCTTGAGCCGCTGCCTACGGACCAGGCCTGGTGAGCAAAATAACAACAGGCACACATAAGAACCCACTGGAAAACACCTCGATCTGCTCCAATATCACTATAGTGAGCACAATCAGAGATACTTACACTGACTGCTGTGGACACAATGAGAAGGATGAGAATGATAAGGTGCAAGATGAGCACTCCAAGCAGGATGAGCAGCATTTTCAAGTAGATCTACAGGGATACAGAAAAGGAAAACACATTCAACACACACACCTCTGTCAAATGCGTCCCTTAAGGTGGTTTAACAGACACCAGGTGGCGCTATTTCCTCATTTCTGCACCAGCCGCAATGTTTACTTCAATATGAAAGTATCCCCTTACATTGAAACGTCGAAAAAAAGGAGATATAATTTCTTCCTGATGGAGCTGAAATGTGCTATGCTGTCGTTAATGGTCGTAAAACTCAATCGATTCTGAACTTAATGAAAACTTTGAAATATTCACGCGTCCGGATGATTTAATTAAAAGTCGTTGGGAGTTTGCATGAGTGGAAAAATGCCGTGGAAAAAGATGGCGAAAGCAGCTGCGGGTCGATAAAGAGTAATAGTCAGGGTGGATTGATGAGTCCTAGTGGGTTCATGCTGCTGGAAAACAAACTCAACCCATCTGCGTAAAAACATTCCAACGTAGCCGCCATGCGTGCGCCTCACGCGTCCCCGTTCTGTTCTACCGTGACGAAAATGCGCAAAATGTGGAAACCGGAGAGCCGCACGGCGTCTTTTTCACGTCGTAAATACATCCAAAGTCGATTTAAAGTCCACGATTAACAAGAAAAGTCCTGTGGTTTGGGGGGAATCGTCAAGTTCACTCACTAAGATAAAAAAAAAAAAACAACAACTCCAAAGTAAGAGTCCAACTTACAAAAAGGCAAAGCAGGAGATGTGTTTCCGCCAAAAGTGAAGAGCTGGGAAAGTCTCACAGAGCTTGTGCTTGTCTCGACTCTTTCTGTGCAGCTACTATTCCAGATGTGGCTCACACGCCCCAGCCGGAGTCTTTCTCCGCCCGTGAACACCGCCCTGCAGGCCCCGCACGTCACCGCAGGCCCCACGCCAAAACTTCTCCCCTTCCTCCTCCCCAGCCTGTTCTCTGGGTCGGACTGGAGTCTGCAGGATTGTGTGCAGTATCATCTGGTGTTTCTGTGAAAAACCACAGAGCGTTTAAAGTGTAAGCTCCAGAATCATTATTTACACCTAAACATCATTATGACATAATGACAGAGTCATTCTTTGATGATGTGTCTGTGATTTATGGTACAAATTCTAATGTTTATGCCACAAAGCCCCTTAAAATAAAATGTCCTTGTATAAGATGTACAATAAAGAGTGTTTTATTAAGTGTAAATTATTATTGTTATGGTAGCATACTAAATCGATACAAAGGAACCAAAACAGAATAAAATAATGAAAAATGTTGAATAAAAATGTGCAAAATTAGAAAACGTGAACACGAATACACAAAATAATATGCAAAATGAACGAAAATGAACAATTTAATCAAGAAAATGAAAACAATGCACAAAATGAGTAAAAATAATCAAAATGAACAAAATAATTCAGAAAATAAACAAAAATATACAAAATAATGAACAAAATAAACCAAAATGAACATTTAATCAAGAAAATGAACAAAAATGCACAAAATAATGAGCAAAATGAATAAAAATAATGAATACAATCAATAAAATTAACAAAAACATAAAATAATAAGCCAAATTTAAGTGAACTGAACAATATAATCAAGAAAGTGAACAAAAACACAAAATAATAAGCAAAATGCACAAAAATTAACAATTTGAAGACAGAATAAAAACAAAAAATCAATATATAACAAATCTGGAGAACATCACAGAATGAACAAATAATATAAAAAGGAACAAAATAAGCAAGAAAAGATGCAAATTGGTTGAAAATTCAAGCAAAAATAATCTCATCAATGAACCAAAATGGACAAAATAAACTAAAAATCAACATATAACAAAAATATAATGCATGGAATAAGCAAAAAGCATAAAAACAACAAAATAATCAAGAAACTGATCAAAACTGAACAAAATTATGAAAGAATGAACTAAACATGAACAATAATAAACAAAAATGTGCCAAAGATGAATAAAATATTAAAAAATTGAACAAAGATGACCAGAATAATAAACCACTTTAACAGAAATGACCACAAAATGAGCAAAATATAAAAGGAGCAAAATAATCAAGAAAGAAAAAAAAATGCACGAAATAATCAAGTTTATGAGAAAATAAAAAACTTTTCTTTAGATGACATACACTTCCTTTATCTCTTAAAATCCTTCTTTATATCAGTCATGCCAGATTTGTGTTACTGTTGGTTAATTTCATTTAAAAAAAAATTGTGTTCATTAATGTTGATTTTTGGAAAAATGTTAATTATGATTTACCGAATAACAGTGCATCAAAAAGAACAAAATAAGTTAAAATCAAGTGTTTTTCACATTCATTTTGTTTCTCATTTGATTTTATTCCTATCAATTGTGTGTCAGATTTTTGCTTATTTTTGTTCATTTTTGTTCACCTAGTTCTGTTCAATGTTGCTCATTTTCTTGACTATTTTGTTCATTTCTGCACATTTTCCTGATTATCTTTGTTCATTTTCTTAATTATTTTGCTTATTTTTATCCATTTCCTTATATATGTTTTCATGTTCACCAATTTTCTCAATTATTGTGGATGTTTTTATTCATATTCTTGATTATTTTGCTCATTTGACTCATTTTCTTTATTTTCTACCATTTAATTAATTTTCTCAATTTGTTCACTTTTTGTTCATTTTCTTTATTATTCTGCTTATTTGTACTCATATTCTCAATTTCTTTGGTTCAATTTTACTCCTTTTCTTGATTATTTTATACCCTCGAATGTTCATACACAATCTACGCCCTTGTGTGTGTGTGTACCTGTTGCATGTGAGCGGTACAGTCCTCTGAGGCCCTGCAGTATGCCCAGAATGTGTGTGAGTGTGTGTGTGAAGCAGGCCTTGTGTTCACTTCTGCGTCTGCACAGAGAAGGCAGAGTCTTTCCAAAGCTGGAGTGAGTTAACATGGTGCAATGTTTTGTTCATGCTAAATTGATGGCATGCCTCAGATCTCCACATATGTAAGATTCAAGAATGAGTGACAAAGGTCGCTTCCGCATCCCTCATTAGAATGCGGTCTCGGGGCATTTTCTTACAAGTGAAAAAGACATAAAATAAACCATGAATGTAAATGACACCGGTGACAAAGGAACAAGCTCACATAGTGTTTGGGAAGCAGCTCAGCCCGAACGTGATGGTGATCAGCTGCTGCCATCAGAGAGCACACAGCTCGTGCCTCCCTCTCTCTCTCTCTCTGCCCCCCTCACTTCCTTGCTGTTTTTGGTTACGTCAGGTGGATTCCTGCGGTCGGTGTTTGTAAACACGCGAGAGGAGAAACTGAGGACTACTGGCCAGGCTCGCAGTGGGATGCCGGACGAAGCTCTGCTATGTGTCAGAGCTGGCAGAGCTGCAGAGGGCAGAGAGAGAGAGAGAAAGAGAGAGAACCTTTGACAATCAGCTGGACAGGGGGCTGTCCAGCTGAACATGTGATTGGTGGAGTGGGCAAAGGGAAAGCAGTGCCAGCAGCAGCAGTGGGGTGAGGAGTCAAACCCGGGAGCCCAGCTGGAGCAGGTGTGCAGGATTTAAATATGATCACGCTTTAACACTCCCCATAGTTCACAGACTATTCACATACCATCATGCACTATTTATCATAAACTGCAAACTGTAGTATAATATGGGATAAATGTTGGCATTCTTCAAAATCTAACAATAAAGGTTACTTCTGAATGTCCATGAAAGTCAGAAAACCATCTGGAAAGTACAGTGTGGTATTGTTTTACAAGCATTAAGTACAGTCAATTTGCAGACTCAGTTCAAAAGAAATTATGCATGAGCCTCAGAGAGCCTCCATCCAGCTGTGGAGTACTTCTACTTTATGATCAGCTGAAAGTCTGAAAACAACACAGAATATGTTTTATATTTCAAATTGTCTAAAGTAGCCACATTTAGCTTTGATGACAGTTTCGCATTCCCTGGCCAGATTCACAAGGTAGTCGCCCGAGATCATTTTCATCTCTTAAGTGAGTTCATTTCATGTCTTCTTAATGTGCTTTAGATCATCAGTTGTCTTGTGTAGAGGAAGTGTCGATACAGAGTCAATAGCCCTATTAGTGTTACTAGAGCTACTGTGCAAATCCATACTATGGCAATAATGTTATGAAAAGAGAAAAAAGCCAATCATTACTTTAAGAAATGAAAACCAGTCTGAAGAATCTCAAAAGCATGCCCCCCCCCCAAGTGCAGTCACTAAAATTATCAAGCACTATGACCAAAGTGGCTCTAATAAGGACATGTTCTTTTGCCGTTTGAATGTTTAAATAAAGAAATAGAGGTAAACTACTGAATGGGAAGATGTGTCAGAATGTTTGTCTGATAGTCTATTTCTAGATTTGAATGTTTTATTTTCTGTATAGCACTTTGTAACCTTGTTTTTAGGTATTTTATTTTAACTTGTTTTAAATGCTAGATAGGTCCGATTTGTCACTTCCTGGACAGCATATTGGAGCCAAAAACAGGATGTAACCATATGTGGACGAACAGCAGCTGGGCTTATGAAGCATTTGTGCCAGGGGACTCATGGGAGGGCTAACATTAGCCGCTATCTTACTGATGCAGTAAAACCACTACGCAGTGTCAAACAAAGTCATATCACAGTAACACTTACCCAGAGCTGCAGTCGAGTGTGTCATGTATAACTATGAACACATTGAATAAATAGAAGATATGAATCTCTGAATTGGTCCGACTACGCTATAGCGAGCTGCTGCTACAGCGACATGTCAATCAAACCCCAGCACAGCAGTCATTTGTCGGATTATTTGCCATACTATCTTAATAACGAAGCAAAATGTTAAAGATGGTCCATCACATTACTTATTAGAGGGTCCAAATAAAATGTTTGAGACCATGATAACCCATGAAAAAAATGTATTCTCTTAGTATTTTCAGATAGAAGTCCAATGTATCTCTATGAGAAAAAAGCTTCGAGCCGGACAATCGATTCCCCAGCGGCCAAGCGGTGGGATTACAACGTAAAGTTACACTGGCCTCATTGAACAGCCCCGGTTGTTGCCCCTTGCAGTCAACAAACGTTATGACCTCATGGGTACACAAGCTCACACACTCACTCGTGGAGTTGAAAACACACAGCGGTGTAGCGTATCTAATCACAGGATGACTGAGGAGAAACAGCCTGCATTTCAGATTCCTCCAACATCTGGTACAGGTAAGAAAAGAACAGACATAGTAGCTTGACAACTGTGAGGTTGTAAGCTGCGTTGACTGCCTGTTTAATCATTTATATCGGTCCGCTACGAAGAAAAGGCTGCTACCTAGTTTGAGAACATCATAGACTGCACCTTTATATAACTGAATCTGTTTTAAAAGTATCTTGGGTTTGTTGGAAAAACACAGAAGTGAAAACAGGCCCGTTTTTCTGAGCTTATGGTCTTCAAAGGATGGTGATGCTACAAGCAATGCATTGTTCTAGATTAAACTATCAACAATATATAAAGTCGTTTAATGAGCTGCACAAGTAAAATGCAGCTTACACATACAGTAAATGCTTCAGTAACATGAATTCCGAAACAATTAATTAATATTGTTAACTGTTCAATTCACAACTTTTAATTGTGGAACATTAATACTTTTCCCAAAGTAATTCTTGCAGCATTTATTAGGATACATTGCAAACTTGAGCTTGACTCTATTAAAGCAGAATTTGGTGCTTTTTATTAAGCACAAGGGTCTTCTTTAAAAAGCAGCAATTTAACCAAAAACAAGAAAAATATATACATTCATTGTGAATTTAAATGATTGCTAAACTTGTGAAAAATTGGAGTGACACAATAAAGCAGCTATGAGTTAATCAAGGACACAAAGTTTACCTTTGGGGCCTTCGTGGACCCCAGTCAGTGGGACTAAGGTCAAAAGGTTCTGTGTTGTGTTGTTCTGAGTTCTCACATTACAACATCCGTGACACATTCCACAGCAAATGAAGCTTCACTGCAGTGAACAGTGGGTAGTGTGAAAAACTGCCCCACCCTCTCTTTCTACCAATTTGTTTGCATTTTATAAGACTATACAAAACATATGATTAACAGGAGTCATTTCAACAAAATTCTGAATTATAACAAAATATGCAAAAATTAGAAAATGTCCACAAAGGAAACAAACATTTGCAAAAATAATACACAAAATACTAACAATGAACAAAATTAGCAAAATAATCAACAAAACATCAACAAAGTAACCAAAAGGAGCAAACTAATCATTTAAATATTAACAAAATTAGCTAAATAGTAGACAAATATCAGCAAAGGAAACAAAAAGTGTTTATTTATCTTTGTCGTATCTCGTCTGAATGCTTATTCTGTGCCCTTTTCTGCACTGCTCTCAAAATCTAAACACCATGGAACTGATCAGCTGGACCCTCAACTCAATTGACATCCTCTTTTCAAGGAGGAGAACGGGCTCAGGGGGAGCCCGCTTGCCTCGATGGGATGTTCGTTGCGGGTTACCCCCCCCCCCAATCAACATGGCATTGCGACCAATGTTGCATCGGCCTCTCCTAAAGTAGGAGAAATGTTATTTCTTTTTTTTTGTGCTGCTTGCAGTTGGAAAACAAATGACAAATAAAGCAATCCAATATAAAATACTAAAATGTTAACAAAATAAGTAAAATAATGAATAGAGTACAGTATTAACAAATTAGTCAAACAAATTTACCATAAAAGTACCACAAAATAAACAAAATTTGCAAAACAATTAACAAAATATTAAAAATGATTGTTTAAATAATTAACTATGTAAACAAGCAAAAATAAGCAAAATACAGTATATTAGGCTGTAACAAATTGATCACGCTTCACTAGTTATTCACTATTTTAGTCTTACTCAAGTACTTCTACTTCTACTCCAGTCATTATGATTATAAAGTAACAGTACTATTACCCGAGTATCATTTCTGTGTACTCCTCACACCTTTGTTACATTCACTGACATGTACAGGATTTTTGCCCTTTTAATAATTCACAAAGTTATTGTTTTTTATGTTATAACTCCTCCATCATAAACTACTCTCACTGCTAAAATATTATTTGTGAGGAGGCACTAAAAACATGTGGGTACACTTTCTTGCAACTTTCTCTGTGTGTCTATTAGTGCCAATCTGTGTGACTGATTACTTTACGCTGTCAGGGGCAGCTCAACCAGAACGCTGCAGAGTTATGATCTCTCTACCATGGCTGATAGCATTGGAGATCATCCAAAACCCATCCAGCAGCCATGCCCCCGCAAACCCATTAAATGAAAACACACAGCTTGACTTTTCTTTTGAAAGTGAAAGATTACAAGGCAAACAGGCAAGACACGCTCACCACCAGTAACTATAGTCACAGCCATTGTGCCACGGCTTCAGCTGAAATTTAAAACCAGCGTGCCACTCCCCACTTTATTAGGGGATTCACCAGGACACAGGTGTGCTATTGTAGAAGGTAGGTAATTTCCTGATCATGTAAATGCACCCCACATTTGTTACGCGTTTCAGAGCAGTACAGTCAACAGATACGTATAATCAAAAAGATAGTAGACAGTTTCATTACGTTTAGGTATAAAAGTATTTGTTTAGTGTCAAGGTAAGTGAAAACTAAAGGCACCAAACATGAAACTGAAAGTGCATGACACCCGGTCTCCAGGGTGAAAGTTGAGAATTTTAATGTTCCCCAATCCACTTCCTACTATCTGGTTATGCCATTTAACCAGCACAATGTCAAATACCCTGCATGGTGTATTTACTGCATGCAAAAAATTAAGCATGTGTCTATATTGCACATGATTTGAAAGTGAAATACCTGAAAAATCTGAATACAACACAGTAAATTTGGACATAATTTCCAAAATTGAATGCTATAACAATTAAGATCATTTATGAGATTTAAATTCTTATTTAAGTTTAAATGTAAATGCATTTGTCAATTGAATTGCCAGCTTTCATGATGAGTTGCAGCTTTCACTTTTTTTCTGACTTGACTTGTTTATTTGTCTGATGGCATTCTAGGCAGCGCACACAGTAAATATATCAAAATTAAAATTAAGGCATACACAACAGTTGTGGTTTGTTACAGGAAAGAACCAGTGTTTTACTGCAGCGTGAGTCAGCTTCAGTTCAAGCCCTGCCCTGGTATATACTACTGGGCTCCACCTGCAGGAGTGGCCAAATTACTCCTCTGGAGGACTCAACATCCAATAGCAAACAAGGGACTAAGGGAAGAGTGAGACACTCAGGGATTAGGTTTTGGTTTTGGATGAGTCCCTGCATTGGCTGCCTGGAGGATGTCTTAGTGGGACAGCTGGACAGGCAATTTTACTCCTGGGAATATGAAGGAATGGTGGAACGCCCCAATGTTCTTTACCTATGGAGGCCGTAGCCAAAACAAGAGGAAACACTCAAGCTCTGAAGTCACTCCGTCATATGTCACCAGCATAGCTGACAACGCCTTTCGACAAAAAAAAGTCTTAGGTCACCTTAATGGACATCTTTGCAACCATGTAAACTGGAAACTCTTGGAAATGACTCTGGCTACAGTTGCTAACTTCTAACTGTATAACAATGTAGCGAAACAATATCTATTGCTGCCAATGATTAAAACGATTGACAGTGGTGTTTTATTGTGGATGGATTCTCAGTTTTGCAGGATGTGTTTGGTTCTTTCCTGAGTGGGTGAACTGGCTTCCATGTGCTGCTCAGTGTTTGTGTTTCACCACTTAGTGACTATCAGATAACATCCTACAGACTCATGCCTATGTTAAAGGATTCCATACTTAGCAGGTCCATGTTAAACTATGCACAGACAGTGACACTGATACTAGAATGCATGTTGTCACTGACCGTATACGGAGCATATGCAAAATGCAATGGAGAAGTAAACTCATTCAGCAGTTTATCTACTTTACATATGATCAGGCCTCATGATGAAAGGGTTAAGTGCAAGCATTTTTTTGCTGCGTCTGAACAACATACTTTTGCAAGTCTGTGTAAATCAGGATCATATTTGAACATCGATGCTATGCATGCACCATCTCATCTATACCATTTTAAGCACTGACCCTCCAAAATGGACCATGACTGAGCTGTAGATCTCCATTGGCTGAACGCCAAATCAGGTAAAGCAGGCCAAAATGTTTGAGAGGGGAGAGGGCTTAGTTTCTTTCCTTTTAGAAATGGGCTTGTCCCTCCCCGTGAAGCAACAACAACCAAATAAATCAGAGACATACGGCATGACAAACTCCAGATTGTGGCACCCTAGTGATCCTAAACATGTGCTAATCATTAGCCTCTGGCTTCCTGTTGGAGTAGATGTCATCAGCACACACATCCCAACCAGCAAACCCAACATACAGACTGTTGCTTGAAATTAGGGTGATACTGGCCTCAAGGGCTTGGAATGAAGCAATAAAATCTATGAAAGAATTCAATTTGTATTGCATTGGTCTCATTTCTACATACTTCTCAAAGCTTTTATCTATGAATAAATGTCTCAGCTGCATCAGATGTTCTGTAAGGTAGTTATTTTTACTTCAAATTAAATATGTATGAATAAACACTCATAATATGATTCATTTGTTCTTTAGATCGGCACAAAAAAATCCCGTACATCGCCCAAAGAACAAAATAATTCTTTCTGACGTGTTATCAGCGGTTTTCTCATTCCTGCTGCTGTGCTATCTATTCCGAGAAGCGTATCTGTGCTCATTTGACAGCTAACAGTGCAGCACTTCCTTTACGGGCTGCCAGTACAGGTTTTATGCAAAGTAAGTTATGTGCCAGCAAATATTTTCTTTCCTTAAGTGGTGCCAAGACTTTGTAGCTCTTTGAAAATTGGTTTTACCTGGAGAGCAAGGAGCTGTTACGACACAATAATATGACAAGATGCTTCTGAGGTCAAATGTCAGCATGGCCAATGTAAACACACTGGATGAAGCTCATTTACTGTCTGAACTAAGATGTGTTTACACGGTTAATGCCAGTGAGTGCAGCTCTGATACCCCGAGGTCATCAGGAGGTTTACACATGGTTACGCTTGGCACAGACTGTTATTAAGTCTGTGTGAAACAGCTGAGAGGTGAGTCAACAGATTATTAGCAGGACAGCTAGTGCAGCGGCTGCGCGCATGTGCAAAAACGGCTGCAAGAATATCACAAACAATAGCATGCTGCTCAACAAGTTTAACTTTTATCTGTGCTTAGATCTGACTCAGTGTGGATTGGGAGTCACCCAGCTGCAGAGGCATGAAACCAAGATTGATAATGGGAAACATCCTTTTGGTATTTGCAGAAGAAGATGACTGGGAATGTTGTGATATATGTGATGGCTAGCCTAGTGGCTATATAGTGGCCTGGCCAAAGGAAACTGTGGCTATGCCATAAAGCTGAGCTTGGAGAGGAGAATCTGTGTTGTGTGTGCTCATCCGTCGGCATTGGTCTGGACTGCAGCCCAGAGCAACCACTTGCACAAGAATTGCAGTGAACCCTCTGACAGCTCATCTCAGTGGCAAGAGGAGGTGAGGATGGATTGATCAATTCCTGCTCAAACTGCAGTGCATCACTGTGTGTTTCAACTTCATGATACACATGAAACATACACATAAATGCCACGAAGTCACAGCCAAATTACAGTATTATTGCAATGTTTTTATAATGAGAGTGGCAGACTGTGTTTTTGTAGAGCAATAGCTCTAATGCACACAGTGTAATGGTGTGCAAAACTTCACTGGATTGAAAAAGCAGGGGAAAAATGGTTAGTAACTCCAAACAGCCGTTAGTGCACTAAAATAACCCTTACAGAAAAGCCAATTATCCACAAACCCACAAACACAATCAAACAAACATAAAGGAAAATTATCTGTCAGGCCTTTCCATGATTTCTGACTTTGGGATGACACTTGAAATATAGAAACAAAACTCAAGTCTCTGTTATAATGAGAGGTGTGTCCCACATATGCATGAAACACACATATTGCAGCTGAGTGAAATCCCACATGAATGTGCATTTTTGTGTGTGAAAAAAAGGCACAGGAAGAACAGCTGGATCTATACTGACTACAGCTTTAGCCTATACTGCTCCAGCAGGATTTAAGACATAACGGATCCCATCCACTCCCATCCCAGACTCTTGATCCAGAGTGATGAGAGATGCTGGGATGTATTGTTATGCTTTATGCATTCCAGATGAGATCTTAGCCTGTCCCCCCACCCATGTGAGTGTTTCAAAACATGTGTTCTGCTAGGTTCCTTTATGTAATGAATTTCACCCTTTCACGACAAAGGAAAAGTTGGGTGTGGTCAAAAACAGCAAGCAGTGTTCTATAAGGACAACTATTTCTTTTTGCTTATGAGCCACTTAAATTTCTCCTCTTACTCCTTTACAAAAAAGGTTTGCATAAGAATGACAATAAATAAGTATTGTCCAAGTCCAGCTGCAGAAAAATACATTAAATCCCACACAGTACTTGGCCATATGGTGTAGGCAAGTGGCGCTCTCAGAGAAGAAAATATAGCATGGCAGCTTGGAGTGAGCACTCCTTTTTCAGCTTTGTGGGGGGATGGGATGGAAAAACTTAATTGAAAACAGGGGTTGTTTTTATATTTTTCCATTATAAAGTTACCCTTTCAAAACAATTACCTGGGTTCTCATTACAGTGAGCCTACAGCTCAGCCTCAGCCTTGTTAAAAAGTTTGGCTCCTGCAAGACCAAATGTCAGTCTTTTGGGTTTAATAACTAATGTATACTGTAAATACTAAACATGTGTTGACACACACATACACACTAGTGGGCACAAGTTATAGATGCAGGCTCATGGAAAACAGTGAAATATTCGAAGCCACAAACAATCTCTCTCCTCTCTCTCTCCTGTCCTCACTCTCTCACACAAACATACAGCAACACAAGAACTACACACAATCACAATGCAGCTGACAGTTTAAAATGCCACTTTGGGGATGTGGGGGTTTTCCAAGGAGAATATTTAATTCTCTGAGGTCATTGTTGGGTTTGTAGATCTCCAGTCTGCAAAAACTACACGCATGGCTGTGGGAGGAGGAGTACGGAGGAGGCTGTGCCGGCCAAGTCCTGAGAATCGCCAGACTAACTACAGTGTAACTGTTGCACAAAGGATGGCTGGAATCGTTATGGAAAATTGGAGAGTGTGACGTAAAACTGATTCACCTCTTGTCATTGTGTCCAAACAGTGCTATCTGTGTAGTTATATCTCCTTTTTCAGTTTCATTATTGACTGTGATTTTCTGTGGTTCAGCCATTCATAGTGAAGAGAGGTTTGAGATCATCAGTGTGCCAGTACAGGCCACTGCTCAATTTCCCCATAAAACTACTGGTGACCAGGAAATTCCAAGTTCTATCAGCAGCACTTTCCATGAAGTAGCCTTTCCTGCTTGTATGTGGTTTCTGCTTGAGTTGCTCTCTGTCTGGCTTTGTTCCTTGTGTGAACTGATGGAACAAGCTACAGACAACAGGCAGCTGGAGCGACCATAGCACACACTCTACAGGCCACCCTGGTCACACCCAAGGCATCCCAAGCATGCAGGGCCGGGCACTCACACAGGGGTCTCTAAATATGCCTGCAGTTCTGGGGGTGACACACTCTCACTATGACTGTCTCTGTGCATGGTTACATATGTGAAATAGGGGGGTGAGTGTTTATAGCTGTTCAAAATGGCTGCAGTGAGTGGAGCTCATAGAACAGAGTGTGCTGGACTGCTTTGACTTCGCCATATGTTACTGATGAAGGGCTAAGGTTGACAATTAGGTCAAGAATGAACTGATAAAGCAGTAACAGTGGGCCAAGTGTCTCTCCTCTCTTTTCACAACTATGCTCCCATCCCAGGGGCCAGAAGCATGGTGACCTCACCCTGCCTCCACCCCGTACACTCCTCCTCTAACACTTCCTGGCTAGCCCAAAGCTGCAACACAGCTGGAGCATGCAGCAGGAAAATAGTGGGGAAAAAAAAGCAAATTCATATGATTACTTAACCATTCCTCCTCTGTTTGTTCTGTCCAACTCTGACTCTCTTTTTATCCAACCCCCTCTTACTCACCAAGTCGGTCAAACACCCACGTAAGCACTCCTGCATTCCTGAACACACACACATGCGCATGCCCCACTCCCATAACATTTGAGGTTTTTGCTGTCAACATGACGTTTCGTTGGCGATTGTGGTGTGAATGAGGCAGTGAAATGAATCTGGTACAAGTTTCTTTGCCTCTTTGAGCATCCCAGTGAGCCGTCAGTCAAAATAAACAGCTGCAGATGCAGAGGGTGGAGAGGGCTTTAACCAGGCTTTACTATGCTGGATACACTGCCAAAAGGCAATTGTCTGATTCAGGAAAGCCAGGAGATAGCCTCACGCTTAGCTGCATCTTCCCAGCTCAGCTCCAGACACACCTACATATCACATGCAAACTGTCACATCGGCTGTTTACGTTTCAAATAAACACTGCAGATAGATTGCATTTTCAAGCCAAAATCCACGCAGCAAGAAAAATGTGTCATGGCAGATGTGAGAATGTTGTTTAGCTTATTCGAGAGATCAAATAGCTGCTCAGTGTTGTTTTTGAGCTGCTTTTAATCTAGTGTTTGATTGCAGATTTACTTTAAATTTTAGCACATGCCTCAAGAAGGAGCTGCAAGTGATTATATTATTGCTGTGTCTTCTTTTTAGGTCCAAACACTGTAGGCACTGGAACCCTGTTTATTGCTGCTGTAACTGAAATTCCATTCACCATATATGTCCCTAAATTAATCATAGGTTGCAGGCATATGTTTTGTCTGAACATCAGTGGTGCCAAAATCATCAAAAAAAAGTTTGCAAAAATAAACAAAATAATCAAAAAAAATGAGCAAAAAGAATCAAGAAAACAAACAAAAATTAATAAAATAATGAAGAGTGTTGGTAAAAATGAATTAAATACCATGGAAATGGATAAAAAGAATAAAATAATAAAATTTAGTAAAATGAAGAAAATCATCAAGAAAATTAGTGGCA
>JAQQAE010002761.1:0-21579 GCA_029823295.1 Pseudamia nigra | reverse complement strand
TAAGTTTTTTATTTTTCCCCTTTAAAGGTTTCAGTTTGTTTTTCAATTGCATTGTACAGGTTATAGGTCACATTAAAGCTGGAAAAAGTTGTGAAATTATTTATCTTGGTGTCAGTTTTTTACATCACAAAAAACTCGCATTTGCACAGGGGTGTGTAGACTTTTTATATCCACTGTATATGTACCGTTCGATAATTCGCAACAGTCATGCTTCAGAACAAAAACGCAAATACGCAATACAAGTTATCCACAAATAACAGCCAGCTGTTGATGTACTAATATTATGTCTTTTATTACAAATACAATTAGCGTTACCCTAATAATATCGAACAATTAGCTAACTACGTGAACGCTAACTTCACTTACCCGTTAGCTGCAAGACAATGCCACTCTAGCCGGAATAATATTTACGCCTGGCAAGAAAACAACTTTTACACTACTCAACCAACCTGGAGACACGAAATAAACAGTAATAACCATCTTATACACTGTGTTTAGTGAGGCTCTCACTACGGCATAAACAGCTGTGTAAACCACAACGCTAAATTAGCATTAACTCTATCGAGAGGTGATAACGATATCGTACGAAACTTATCCAGAAAATTATCACCGGGCTGTTCTTCAATATCACACGTGTGTTTCATCGTACCTTGATGTTTGACTGCTTCAGCTAAAAGCTCGGGTTTAATGCATCGCAGTTATTTGAGAAGTACCTACAACACAGTAAGGACAGCGTAGCAGCAAATTACATTAGCAGCTCGGAAACAGGAAGTTTGTCTTGTTCGCTTTGAGCACAAGTATTTTTGTGACTGGGAAGATACTTTGTTTCCCTCTGGTGGCTGTTGGTCACATCAGCACATATTTTCCGCAGCCACAAAAGCTCGTGGATAAGCGTGTGGAACAGGTGAATATTAGACCCGAAAACACATCTAAAGCCACCATAACTTTCATCTATGTCCTGTATATCTAGCTATTAACATATTTGATGACAATTCAGTGAATTTTAAAACAATATAAGGATGCAAGCCAAGCCTGCCAAAAATAACTTTTCAACTAACTTACACTGCCAGTCAAATGTTTGGACACAACTTCACTGGCAATGTTTTTTTCTTCTTTGTCGTATTATTTATAACATTAAGCATAAATTCTGAAGACACCCAATAGTGAAAGACCACATATGAAATAAAGCTATGTAGTAAACAAAAAGTGTTGAAGAACCTAATACATGTTCTACAGTATATTTTACATTGTTTTGATGACAGCTTTGCATCCTTTCAACAAATTAATTTCAACCATTCCACAGAATTTTGGATGTGTCTCCTTTACTTTTGTTTCTCCTCTGTCCACTAACCCCAACCAGTCGAGGCAGATGGCCTGAGCCGCTGGTTCTGCTGGAGGTTTTCCTCTTCTGTTAAAAGAAGTTTTTCCTCCCCATCGCCCTTGGTGGTTCTGTTGGGTTTACTCTCTGTATAGTTATGAGGTCTCGGCCTTGAATTGTGAAGGACCTAGAGATAATCGGCGATTATGATTGCCGCTATACAAATGAAATTGAATTGAAAGTGCAATCGCCAAAACCATTAAACACTTATGATAAAAATGGTTCCTAGGACTGTCCATGCAAAAGCTCGCGCTACCTCTGCTGCAGAGGATGACTACTAGAATTACCAGCCTCAAAAACCAGGTATGGTCCTCATGAGAGCCAGTTTCATCATGCTTGATGGATTTAGTGACTGAACATGGGAACACATTGAAAATTCCTGAGTTTTTTGGATTGACTTCATTTCTTAAACCAATGCTGGCATGAGTGTTTTTTGCCATAATACAGATTTGTACAGTAGTTGTATTGTCATTAATCAGGCTATTGTCTCTATATCTACCCTCCATTAGCACAAGACAACTGATGGTCTAAAGCATATTAGGAAGACAAGAAATGGCACAAATTAAATTTGATTTTTAAACTCGTGTAGATTTTTAAACCTCCTGAATCTGATGAGAGAATGACATGATTGTGCAGAGCTGTCACTAAACTAAATATGGCTATTTTGGACAATCTAAAACATAAAACTCATAATTCCATATATGTTCTTTCACAGTTTTGATATCTTCAGTATTTATGTACAATGTTCAAAATAATGAGGGACACAGTGTATCCAACCTTTTGACTGGTACTGTCCATAAAGTACCTCTGCAGGCTTGGCAAAAATTTTACAAGCTCAGCAAACTTTGATTTTACACAACTGTACAAATGTAACTGAATTTACATTGCTGTATTTCTGATTTGAAAAATACAAAAATGCACAAAAGACCTATGTGACTGTTTTAATAAAGTATCCAAAGATATTGTGTGGTACTGGAGTTACAGGTTTCTTGCATAGTTGAGACAGGTCCAGGAGGCGTCATTGCTGTACATATTTCCTCCTCTGCTGTTTCATTTGATTCAAGACGCCTCCATAAAGCTGAACTGTACATTCTGATCTCTGTCAACTTATTACACACTCACACTACAAATGTTCTTGGACTTAAATATCCCTCTCAACAACTGAAGCCAGTGGCAGCTTTATTTCAAATCAATCTGAACATTTTAGCAATTGTAGTAAAAATGTTAATTTTAAAATATAAAAGCACAAGCCCCCAGGCAGCCACATAAAATCTGAACATATAATTTCTCCTACACACATAGTGTCTTTATATATTATTCTACTTCCATATAATTTCCACTTTTTAATACAGCAGTAGAAAATTAGATAATATGGGACATGAACTGCAGTGGCTTTGTGGTTTAATTCAAGTGTCAAACAATGGCATCAGTATCTTATTATTGGATACTAAAACAAATATACCAGAACTTGATTGTTGTTTTTACATTTTATTTTTTATTTCATTACAGGCAGGGCAGTGAGGGAGAGGGGATAAATACATTCTCTTTGTGGGGCAGGAAGGGAAGGGAAGCAAACCAGGTAAACATGGACAAGACATAGTTGAATTATTTCTCTTTCAATATAAACCAATTATAAATCTGCCAATAGACAGAATAAATAAATTTCAGATTATTTTTTTTTCTATATGGCAATACTGATATCTTAATATAGTCATCACCTCTTTAGTGTTTATATAGCTTTTTTCTACATAAATCTATTGGAGTTCAATCTTTTTAGACATCTGCATAAATAATTAGTTGTACACGTAGGATGGTGCTGTACACATCATGGTGAAAAGTACTGTAGTGCTTTCTTTCAGCAGTGTGTTCTATACGTCTTACTGCAAGCAAAGCTACTGAATGTAGGAACTTGCTGGCCCAACCGTAGTGCATCTACTAAGAGACTACTGGGACTGGCAGCATAATTTGTGTAGTGTCAGACTGTAAACCGGCTTAATCTATCTGCAGTGAGTAACTGTAACAAAACTCATTCCAAATAAACTATGCAGATGACTATGGTGACTCCAGGCTTGATGGTGGCACCGCACCAAAGGTCAGTGTGAGCGGGCTGTCACCCTACAGCTTGTCTCACCACTACGAAACAAAAATAAAAATAAGAAAAGAGCATATTGTCACCATGCCATTGCAGAATGTTAAATACTTCTCCACTTGGACAGGATAAAAGCTTAAATATATAACTCCTTACATTGGGAAAGTCTCAGAAGTTCCCCACACTGTCCCAACAACTGAGATAAAAACCACTGACATCAAACCAATCTGTTGCAAGAGCAATAAGGATAATAATACCATCAAATATAGCAATAAAGTGATAACAATATTAACAGTAATAAATAATGCAAAATGTGAGCCACCTGTTACACCCTGGGTGATATGGAAGAGTGTGTGCCACATGCTTCGAACTGGCATGCCTAGTGATGTTCAAGCCCATTTATTAATGCAGTCCAACCTGAAGGATGTTTGACATGAACCAGATTAAAGGGAAGCAAACACCTTGACATCCAAGATGACTGAGAGAGCACCTTGAGAACAAGAGAAATGATCTCCTGGGACACTTTTAGGATGCACAGTTTGGTCCTCTCTGGTGACCTGGGTATGTATTGAGCTATTCAAAACCTGTATATTTTTGGTGCATGTTTAAGCTTATTCATGATGATCTAATGATGGGTCTTGTTCTTCAACCAGCCATGCTACTCTGAAATGCATAAAACATGCAGGCCCTGACCTGGGCGCACTGCTAAGTGCTCCCTAAGAGAAGAAAAGTATTGGAGATTAGCCATTTTCTGGCCTTGCAGCTGATACCAAAACCCCCAGGTCCTGGGGTGTGATCTGGAGATCAAAGCCATGGCAGTGTTTCGTGGTCAGGATGCCTTGTTGTTCTGTGGTGCTGCTGTGTAACAGTCAATATGGGAACCAAAAGAATGGTGAAGGAAAAAGATAATGAACTCAGCTCAGTGCTGTTGTGTTTAAATAAAGCAATATCAATATACATATACAAAAATTACATCTCATAAATACATTTGGCAATACAATGTATTCAATTTTTTGGCAAAGGGGGGATGTAGCAATATGATGTGTGCAAGAGTAACCAAATGTAAAACTAAGTGGCTTAGAGACAATTTCTCTGGAAAAAAAGACAGAAAAATTTCATGCACTATAAAGAGTAACCAAAATACTCAAAAACATCCATAGGCGTCTGTAATAACTTTGTCACAATCACTACATTTGTAAGACACATGAATTCTCACCAACGAAATACATTTACTCTCTTTCTCAAAGTCAATTCTTCATAGACCTGAGGAACATTTTGTGATGTCTTCTCACTTCCACCGATTAACAAATATGTCCATCATCACATTCCTGATTTAAAAAATAAAATAAAAGCTGGATAAACTTCTGTAGCTGCTGAGGGTGTAGGAAGTCAATGTGCCTATGGTAACCTCTTCTACAGTGTTAGTTTTTCCCTGCTCAGTTAACTATTCTCCCTTTTGTGAAGTTAGGTAACAGGTGTAATGCTGACGAGTCCGTCTGTGCATGAGACCACATTGTTTTGGAATGGTATTTTGAAGCTACAATTATTTATATTCACCCAAAAGCAGCACAGCCCCCTGGCATGCAGAGAGAGGTATCATTTTTTTCAGTCATTGCAATAGTGTGGAAATGCTATAAACAGCGTTCAAAGGGGACACCTGAAGAATGGAAACAGTTCATGAGTTGGTCAGTCAAGTTCTGTATCTCTGATGAGTGACTGCATTCCATTGCATGCATGAACTGTGATATGTTTTCAAATATTGGATGACTGCACCTCTCAATTTTGAGCAACTAAGTCTTGGGAGCCCAACTAAACCATAGATGATAGTGTGTTCTCTTCAGGACAGTGGCAAGGCGTAGATGTTCTTAGGGAGTGTATGGCTGATGGGGCACCCTCACCAGGGGAAAGATCGTTTAGCTCCTCAGATGATGAGAGAGGAAAGGACGGTGACAAAGAGATGCCAGATGAAGGGTCTGCTGATCCGGCAAAAGTGCGTGGGGGCTTGGGGACGAGGTTAGGCTCTAGTGTTGCTCTTGCCAGAAGCTGTTTGTCATCCAACTGCTGTCCTTCTCCCAAACATTCACCTTGCCCAAAGGAGCCCCGTCCTGACTCTGACTCGCCATCAGATAGCTCTAGTGGTGGCGAGCTGCTGCCGTCCAGTCTGAATAGAGAGTCTAAGTACTGGGCGAACTCCAGCACCGCTTGACTGGGGTTTCCATTGGATAGTTGGGGTGGAGGTGTAGAATCTGCTGGCCTTGTTTCTGCACTTAACTGTTTGTCTGTTGCCTCCAGACCCCAATTTTCTTTTTCTCCATCCACTGCTCTTGAACTGATCTGTGGACTAAGTGGAGCATTTGGAGTACTCCCTGGGCTGTAGACACCAGGAATTTGTTGGTATTCCCCATCAGGAAGCATTTTTGTGTTGCTCTTTGGCTCTGACTTGAAAGGGTGAGCCAAGACACTCTGGTTTAGCAAAGCAGGGGAATGACGTCCACTGTAGCGAGGTGTGGCTGGGGATAGGCGCATCGAGTACTCTGGAGTCGATCTGGATTCTAGCGGTGTAAAGAAGGGTCCAACCTCACCAAGGTGCTCTGGTGTAGCTTGGCAGAGGCAGTCAGCAGCTAGTAGTTCAGTTCGAGAGCTGAGAGATGGGTTCTCCTCTGGTATGGGGGCATCCAAAGGAAATGGGAGGCTGCCCAACATTGGTGAACCCCTTAACGCAGCTGAGGATCGACGGGAATCCAGACTATAGAGGGATTCGGCGTCTGAGAGGCTCTCCATGACAGCCAGTGGTGCTTTGCGGTCCCTCAGCTCCACTGCCAGGCGCTCCCGTGCGCCACGTAGTACTACAGGCACTGGAGGAGGAGGGCATTCAGAGAAACCATCCAGAGATATTTCTGACTGGGCACATGAACTAGAAGAGAGGAGAAAAAAAAGGAATGGCAAGTAGTGACAGGGAAAAAGGGAAAGAGGATTTAAAGTACAAGACAGACAAAAAAGGTGTCAAAATGACTTAGGTTTAAACAAAAAGGAGAAAAACATGGGGAAGTGTTAATATCTGAACCATATCTACATTCTACACACTAGTGAACACCAGCAAAACCACTACATAGATGAATAGAGAGGAAAGACTGTGACCCTGGGAATAAAACCTAATGTTTCAGCATCTAATGCAGGAGAGGTAGTGTCCTATGCCAACCATCCCTGTCAGGAGTTCACACCGACTTTGAACAGGGACTAAACCAGCGAGGACGAGGAAGGAACGTAATACTACCATACGTCGCAAATGCTCTGTGGGCAGACAGCGTGCATGCGTGCATGAAAGAAGGGAACACATTATGCAAAATTAGTAATTACATGCTTTGCTTACCGTGACAATGGTTTTTGTCTTTTTTTGTAACCAAAAAGAACAAACAAACAATGATTTTGAGAAAACAATAAAGCAGCAGTTAGTAGCAATAATAGAGTTTAGCAGTGATAGTTAAAATTAGAAATGATAGCATGAATATTCCTGTAGTTGAGGAGGAGTTTTTGCTTCATTATATTTTATGTTATGGACCAACTGAATATACAGGGCATCAAACAAACACCCACAGTGTACTAACCGAACACTACTGTTCCTGCGATGGTGAGTTGTAGGCGTCGGCTGCTGTGAGGTTGTTGATGCATCCATGAAGATAGTCTCTGGGTTCAAGTCCACTTCTGTGGGGCTCACCATGATTTTGGCTGCAGACAGCAAAGCAGTTTTCCCTTTGTTGTAGTTTTCCAGTACCTGTCAGGAGCACATGGTATACACCAACACATGACTTGTAAAATGACAGGCATAATCACTGGACATAAGAGAATCAAAATATACAAAAATCCAGTTGTGTACAGATATACAAAACCAGTTAAGTGAAAAATATTTCCCCACTACATATTAACATTAGAAAACATCATAGGTGCTTACACACAATTTGCAGACTAATTAAACAGATAACTGACATCTTAGTATAATTATTTTATGCACACTATTCTACTGCAGAGGGTGCAGCCATCAGATTTTAGTAAACTAGACTGCAATGCTTTATTTTTCTTTTAATGATATGCCTCTGTCTACATCATGGAGATGGAGAAAAATAAGAAGAAATTCAAATCTCAAGCCATTGGCTGTTATAAATTTTAAAAAAGGCATCATCATCAAACAGTTTTTTCTGACAGTCACACCATTTATGAATAAATGTGAGATAATGTTTTTCTGACAACATTTTCAGACCATCTTTTACAATATTTGATATAACTTTAATCATTTTAATTTACTATTACATCTATATTCAACTGCATGTTTTCTGCAGGTGAATGTTATTATGTATTAAAATAGATCAGTGCAGTTCAGATAAAGTGTAATCTAAAGACAAGCTTACAGCCACCACCACTGACATTAAACACCAACATTGGAGTCAAGTATGCCTGCGCAAAAACTGTTCATCCTTAAAGAATATTATGCCAGTACACTTCGAAATTAAATAAACCCTTAAAGCCCTTCCATTTAACTTCTGCTGTGTTCTACCTCTGGATTAAACAAACACTCACAGCAAATCACATCAACACACAACTACACATATTTGGTTAACTTTAATGAGTTAAAACATTTTATGAAAACAGATGGTGATGTAAAGAACAGTATGACATGAAAACAAAAATGTGATGCATTTGACAATAAAATATGATTAACACAAATTGATAAATGTAAACATAATTAAAGATTTCAGTCCGTGAAAAACCCAAACATGCATCATGTTTGGAAAATGGAGGTGGTTATGAATGACAAATGAAAACATGGCTAGTGACACAGAAGAGAGAGAACAATAACACATGAGGAAAACAGAGCTGCAAGTGAAAACTAGCAGCAAATATTTGGGACCCACAACATCAAATAACCAACAGTAGTCACAATAACCAACACAAGATAAGCTAACCTATACTCTGTACACAGAGAGAGCAAAATACATACTTCATGTGCTGCGTTATCCGGTAACATACTGCATTCTTGCAGCCATGGTGTCTTTTGACATTAATATTTTATGAGAACACAGTACGAGTGCACCATTATGAAATGTTTGTTAGAACAAACAAAGACATCATCAGTCCTATTTTTGAAAGCCCTCTGCTGCCTGAGCAAGTTAAAACATGCAATTTTTAAATGAGCAGAGCAACAATTTTACAGCACAAGGGTGCAAATTACACATTTGTCCCACATCTTTTAACAACAATACATTGAAGGGATTGTGATTGAGTAACAGACAAACTTTAAAAAGGAAAAAGACTGCAAGAAAGAAGAGCTGTGGCCAGCCAAGAAAGAAGGAAGACGTTAATGTGGAAGAATTAAGTTGCCATGGTAACTTTGTGAATACGAAGAAAAGTTGTCAGCTGCAGGAACAAAATCAGAGGGTTCATGCCCCAAGGCTTGACCAAATGTACCAGAGCTGTGAGAGGAGTGAAAAAGAATGTAGAGTTGATCCAAGTAAAGCTGAATGACAAATGCCATTCATAATACAAGAGTGGTGTACAGAGGGGGTTCAGACTTGGTTTAAGTTTATCTTAAGTGCTAAACACATTCTTGATTTGTTAGGCAATGATGATGAAATCAGCAGGTACTTAGGGATACAGTTTACCACATTGTCTGTTTGGTGTACTGTATATGTACCCTTATTGCCATGCCACTTGAATCTCCATCAGTTTCCTAGATTTCCTCAGATGCTTTTTCACTGGGTTTAGTGACTTGCCTAAATGTGCTGCTTTCAGTTAGTTTTTTTTTGTTATTATGTGGAAAGAGCAGTAAAGCTATTTAAGTCACAAGAGAGGTTTTTCCAGGTGGTGTGGCAGTAGCAGCTGCATTATTTGAATGTTCCACAATTACATTATATAAATCATAAATACTGTACTTTTTAAAACAAGACCATTCAAATGGCTCGGTAAGAATTTTATGCACAAAAATAATGAAAATACTGAGTATGCTGAACTCTATGCCAGAGAATCAGAGTGTTGCACTTCCACACTGCTGCCCTCATCTTCCTGAGAAGAGTTGTGTGACATTACCGGTTTAACAGATGGGTTCTTTATCTGAAAAACACCTGATTAATCCGATACAACTTCAGAAAGACGAATAGAATCTACACGTTGTGTAGAGTTGGGTGTGTCTGCCTGAGTTTGTGTTGGAAAGCATGAATCATTTTCAAGTAAAATGCTCCTGAGTGAGGGTCTGAAGGACTGTCAGAGTGCAGTGGAAGACAGCAAGCCTTGATGTGAGGAAGAAGTACAGTCTGACAGAGGAGGAGCAAGAACAGAGTCAGCATCTGAAAGAGAAGAAGCCCCAACAGCAAGCGGGAGAGAGTTTAGCTCATTCTCTGTGAGGGAAGTACAGCAAGATGGATTTTTGAGCACGGGGGGAGAAGTATCAGAGGGAACACCACTAGAGTTTAACTCTGTTTATGAGGTTATCAGCGCAGCTGTACTGCATGAAGGTTCATTGACTTCCAGTTGCTCAGGCTCCAAACATTCCTGCTCAGACAGGGGACAAAATGGTTCCAGTACCTGTAGAAACAACCAGAGGCATCATACTAAAAACTAGGCACAACAGACACAAAACCAGCATCTGTCACAGATGCACTGCCACAGAGCTGAGCCACAAACTGATATAAAACCATCACCCAATGATACACAGAGAGAATACAGCACAGTGTAACTTACAACTTTAACGCTTCAGCAACAAAGAAATCGCAATCCCCCAAGCGGATCCAAGACATGCAAACATACAGAGTAAGGGCCTGTTATGTGAACAAAGTGATCATTGGTAGTGAATCGCAGTGATCAAAAGACACCATGAGATCGACAGTGACAACAACCCATGCTTTGCTATTGGAGTGATTAAAAAAAAAAAAAAACAAAAAGGTGTAATACGCTTATGGTTAATGTTGAATCACATGCAGAAATTTGTCATTTTCTAAGATATAATAATCCTGAATCCTTAATTAAACATTTTACCTAATTTGGTAAGTTGTTGCCTAAACAGTAGTGCAAACTAGTGACTAAAATTTTCTAGCTACACAGTAATATACATACACTTTTAAGTACTTTGTGTGATGTACGTGGAGTATAAATTCTGAAGAACACATCTGAATCATTTTAGTTAAACACATTTCAAATCATTAAGTTATTCAGAAATGGACACCAGAAACAAGATGAATCAGGAAAAGATTGTAAAAAGCCATTTTGCCCCACACGAAACAGGAATATCTCTAAATGTATAGCATTCAAAAGGATTAAACAGACCTTATTCAGACCCTCCATCACCATGTGGGGCATGTGCTCATTAAGCATGGCGGGTGATATGATGACCTCATCAAAGGCCTTGTTGTCTCCCCACAGAGCCGAGTATGTGGGCTCCTCCTGGCCACAGCTAGATAAGAAGAGACACAGCCAAATCTCTGTCAACAGCAGTGAACAACAAACTGCACGTATACTGTAGGGTTATTTAGCAGTCACGGTCTGACAATACTGTCCTTGGCTGATCCACCACATGTGGGGGAAGCATTAATGCACCACAGAGTACAATATTTTGTGACAAGATGGATACATGAGCTAATTTTTGGAAACTAAGGCAAACAGTGACAGTCCCTCCCCCCTCCACCGCTGGAGAACCATGATTTAAAATAACATTTTGGCACATTCAGCCCCTGATTGCAGTGAGTTTTTTAAAATCACATATTTCTTTTCAATATTCATTTTTGAGATTTTTGTCTTTCACCTTTGTTTTTTATTATTTACCCACACCTATGGAGTAGGGCCGTCAGTGCCATGTGTGTATTTGTGTCCGTGTTCACCCTATAACTCAATCAGCAATAGAGCTAGGGTGACCAAACTTGACAGTAAGATTGACACTGACCCACTGTGGAACTCCATTAATTTGGTGGTCAAAAGGCCAAAGGTCAAGGTCACAGGGCCAACTTCAAACTTGCTTTAAGCTGTTTCTTAGTTTCCACTTGTTGAATTTTCACAAAGTTTTTTTGGTTTGAAAGGTCTCTGAGCCCACCCTTCTCATTGTTAGGTCAAGTTAAATATATGCAAGGTCTGGGCAAGCATCTGGCGTGGGTCAGCATCTTGCTTGAGTGCATTATAGTTGTGGGATTGCCATAGTATGTTATCTTCACTCTGTATTATTATTATTATTATTATTATTATCATCCCGCCCCTTTATTGGACCACATCTCCTCCCACATTTTTCGCACACACCGTTGAATCAAGCTCGGCCGGGATGTTCCCGCTATTACTTTTCATAAATCTATCTTTTGTAGTTTTTACGCAATTTATGATTTTTCACAAGTGCTGATTCCATAGGAATGCATTCGGAACGGTCCACTTGCCCACCTCTCACTCTGCCTGCCTGCGTGTGGTGAGCCTTTGAAATTAACCAGGATTTTTCTACTAAAACTGCTCGTGAGCGCAGACTGTTTACAACAGCCTCACAATTTCTTCACAAAAAGTTGCCACACTTGTCTAGTTTCATACAAACCATGAACCAAAACTCTGATTTACAGAACTTTATAAAAGAAGCCTTTGTAACACAAAGATTGTCTGTCTCCTCCATTAACCTCAATGTTATTTCAGAGGAGACGTAAGACTTTGCTTTTTTTTTCTTCTAAACTTGCCCGTATGGACATATTTTTCACTCTACCTACATAAAATTGACATCCCCAAGTTCGCCCAAGCCTTGTGGTTCTTGTGGTGCTAAAATTTGGGGGATTGGAGTTACCGCTTTTGAAAAAAAAAATAGCCTGTGTTTGAGCATCTCTCTTGACCATGTATTTCACTGGTGTGTGTGTGTGTGTGTGAGGGAGTCACAGCTCCAGGCAACTAACACACATACACATGAAAGGAAAAGCGCCTCCCCCCTCCTCTGCTCAACAAACATGCTGCTACAAATAAGTAAAATGCTGTATCCCAGGTTCAGGTGATCAGATCTGTCTCAGATTTCACATATATGATAAGAGCCCGTGTCTCAATACAACCATGTGACAGTATTGTGTCTCAGCTATAGTGCCACCTATGGAGACAGAAAAAACCGCCGCCGCTATCTGCCGCTTTGTCCGATCGTGACTAAATTTGGTACACAGGTGCATCAGACCGAGATCCACATAAAGGAACGTATCGTGACGTCTGCCAATACACGGCAATCCCACACAATCTCTTCAGAGATTGCACATTCCAGTTTTTGATTTGTTTTTCACATTTTCTTCTTTTGTTTTGCTTTTCAAAATTTTGGTTTATTGATCCTTTCTTTTCAGTGATATTCATGTTTTCGATTTTCATCTTTACAATACTGAACCGTATTTCTTAAGCTTTTGAGGTATTATCAAGTTTTAACTTCTTCAGCTCATTCTTAAGCTTAAGCAACTTTTAAACATTGGACTTTTCTTATTCTTCAGCATTACAACATTACTTTAACATGAGTTCAGCACTTCAGCAGTTTTCAGCAAATTCAATCTGCAATCCCACACAATCTCTTTAGAGATTGCAAATACTCTACTTTAAAATAATCTTCTCGTTCCTGTTGATACATGTCTTCTTCTATTCTTTTCCTTTCGGCTGTTCCCTTCAGGATTCACCACAGCGAATCATCTGCCTCCACCTCACCCTAACCTCCGCATCTTCTTCTCTCACACCAACTATCTTCATGTCCTCCTTCACCACATCCATAAATCTCCTCTTTGGTCTTCCATGTGTATGGCAGAATTTAAATCTATGTGTTGTGACTCCTCATCCTTCATCTATTATGGCTCAAATTCTATCTGAAAGGAGACTCTGGAAAAATATTTAAAAGGACTTTTGAGTATAGACATCTGCTAGATGAATGCTAATATACATGGTGTAAAATATTAGACAATGCAGCAGAGTCTAGACAATGTCTAAACCCACACAGTTGCAGGTTTGCAGTGTACACCTTCATCCTGTGTGGCTGCCAGTTTTCTTTTATTGTCACAGGTGTGAAACAAATTTAAAATGTACTATTTAATTTAAAGTAACTGTGAACACGCAGTAGTTATAAAACCACTTGACCATTTGTGAGCCGGTATTTTCTGGTCATTTTGGTGTTTAGTACAAAGACAAACCCTTAGAGCAAACAGACAACTGATTAGACAAAGCAATTTCCAGAAAACACTTTTTTTCTCACCATGTCTCTGGGGGGTGGTTGTGCACAACATGGATGATCCTGCCAGGAGGGTAGAGGGGGGTGGATGCTGAAAGGGCAATGCTGAGGTCACTGGGGTGGAGCCACAGGCGGCTGCTGGGGGGTGCCGTAGGCTGAGCCTGAGGATCATCATCTTCTAGTGGAAGCTCTGATTTTGGGATGCATTTGGTGCCTCCTGCAATAATCCTCCACTGTTGGATAAAAGAAATGTGCTGTAGTAACATATTGTATCAATCTAAATTTATTCTATGCATTACTTATGCCTTTCTGCAGAATCCAGCAAAAGAGTACATTTTCATCACTCAACAGATCAAAAGTAGTTCCCACACAACTGTGAAAAGGCTACTCCAAATGATAGCACTGTGATTTCAGCTATCTATTTTTAATACTTTTATAGCAGAAATGTCTCGAAGTCTTTCTAAGAGCAGTCTTCAATATTATAAAGGCTAAATTCACCTTTGGCTTGTTACTTTTCTGTAAGACTTCCAGAAGGTGGCGTCGAAAACCCTCTAGTTGTGACAGGCCAAGTCTGTAAGAAACAAGTTCAGATATGTGTACAATATTACAATAATACTGCAGGAGTGTAAAGTTAACTAAATAATTAAACAGTTGATATGAGGATAGATGTACCTTGGTACCAGGTCTTTTCCTAAGACCACAGAAGTGACAAACTGTTTGGAGTACTCCATGGCATCCTCACTGTGAAAATAAAACAACACTGTGACATTATGTAAACAGGGAATGTGGATAGAGCCAGTAAACAGCAGCCTATACAGATGCAGGTTTCCTTTGTGTATAGACATACACACAGCAAACATGCATATAATATTTAATATGCAAGTATATGTTACAAAACAGGCACTCCTATATGACCATGGTATAATACTCCATCGTGGACAAGAAAAAAATGCTAAATCACTAAATCACTGGATGCTAAAATATTGTAGGAAAGCAAAACAAATGAAAGCCAGGGTTAAATGTAACAACAATAACAGCTGTGTATTGAAAAAATAATCTAAATAATCACTCACCTAAGAAGGCCGCCGGGTGGAGAGTAAGAGTAGCAGTGAAGCGTAGGATACTGAGGTCTCAGCAGAAAAGAGAGGATAGCAGCGGTGCCTGCCCCCAGAGAATGCCCAACTATCACCAGCCCATAGTGCATGGTACCTTTATTCTGTGACAGATGCAGCACAATACTTAAATTAGCTCAGCAAAGCAAAATATAAATCTACAAATTACTTCTACAGGATTTTTCATATAATTGTGTAATGATGCAACCTTGACTGAGATACTACA
Source organism: Pseudamia nigra (assembly GCA_029823295.1). Lineage (NCBI taxonomy): Eukaryota > Metazoa > Chordata > Actinopteri > Kurtiformes > Apogonidae > Pseudamia > Pseudamia nigra. The sequence goes on along the minus strand of JAQQAE010002761.1, from coordinate 6,588 downwards.
ATAGTATAAAAATATTGAATCATTATTTGTCCTGCCAATCAAAAGACAGTGTATTGAGTCATGTACCAAGTCTCTTCCAAAAGCTTGCGACAAGATCATTTCCTGCTCCAGTTTCTTCTTAATGTATTCTGCTGAGTAAACCATGCCCTGAGAGATGAAGTGGAACGAAAGACACAGAAAAAATATCAACAAAGTCAGCGACATGATCCTCTTGATAGTAATTATTCAACCATTAACAGCTAAAATGACCTATAGTCTGAGATAATAACATTTTCTTAATTGCACCATGGAGTACAGAAAAAAACAGAGTAAAAGCCTCAGGGGAGAGTGCACATTGGAGTTTAACTGGTGAAAAGTTTAATGAAATGTTTAACCTTGTGGCCAAGCCAGGTCCCATGCTGCTCTTCTACAGGCAAACGCTCCGAATCCCCTGTCAGATCAGTCAAGGCATCCTGACACCGCAGGACAAAAACAACAGAAGTAAAAAGATATGCAGTCAGAGAAAAGGGCTGGTACTCAGATAGTATATTTCGGTGCAGAGATAGCCTCTTTCCTAACAGCTGAAAGACATGCAGAGTTTATAGATTACATTCTAATATTCTTTACATCCACCTTATGTTCTCTTTATGCCATGACTACCATTGGCCAAAAGATGTGCTCCACTACATCCAAATAAAGCAACAACACCGGGTTCCTGTCAGGTAAGTTCAATAGTCTCAGCATGACGATACAGTGGAGCCTGCGCAAAAGACGTTGAAATTCTGGCACCAATGTTTTTATGCTTCCCGACACACTGAAGTACATCCTGCAATTTGAGTAAAAATTCTAACATCCATGTTTATTTTGTATATTCATGCGCTTTGCATGTTTTATCTTTGTGTAACATTTGAAATAACCCACTATTTGCCTCAAGATTTTCTCAACTGATAAACTGCATCTTTTAGGTTTGCTGCAGCGTCTCGAGATTTCATGGAATTTAGAAGCATAAAATCTACACTGTAGCTTATTTTATATTTCTTTTTTATTCACAGTTAAATCATAACATTACTTAACAAGAAACCATGAAACAGCACATCCCCACTCAGTTTTGAAATTGACCCTAACGTTTTTCCTTGAAGGTCACATCATATTTGGAATCAGCATAGGCAATAACCCAGGGGTATATGACATTTAAACTCACTGCATAGCTAAAAAAATATGTAATTCAAAGTACAATAATTTTAGACCCTAGAGATCATCAAGGTCAAAGCCATTTGATGAGTGAGGTGTCCTGGATTCGAAATCTATCACATATTGAAATTTGGTGCCTTATAGTCAAAGTAAGTTTTTTGTAATTGCCTAATTAACATACAAATTATGTGGTGGTTGCCATAGTAACCCTACCCCCCTATCCAGACTACTCATGTGCCAAGTTTGGTTAGTTTGGGTCCAGGCACTTCAGAGATACAGAGCCAAATGTTCAGACAGACAGATGTACATACGAATGGAACTTGCAATCTGATAACTTGGCCATTAGGTCATTTCAGGTTTTCGAGAGCACTACCATAATTTACTCAAGCACTTTTGTAAAACACTAAAAAGGTTAGCACATCTGTAGTATTAGGTAGACTGTCAAGTTTTAGCTCTACTATGCGTACAGTGTGGGAGTTTGAGGTCACAGGTGTGGAAGGTACTGATGGAGACAGGATCAGGACAAATTCAGAATATTCAATGACGAGACCTCAAAGCCAAAATTCACCTTTGGTGAGAGGGTTCCTCTGATACTGATGACAACCTTTTTTTTGGCATGATCCACTGCCACAAAAAATGGCGTTTCATAGACCTGTAAGAAAGAAGTTGAGAGTGGACAGTTAAATGTTGTTAACTAAGTGAGGGGATGACACATCATTGAATCACACGGATCTCCGCAAACCCAGCACTTTTACAGTCTCTGTCATCAAACCTTTATCCAGAGCATAAATATACACAAGGCAGTTCATGAAAGAATTTACAGAAAGTCAGCGCAAACCCCAGTAAAAATTGTTCCACTTTAAAAGTTACTGATGTTATATGCCTGAAGTGGCAGTGTGAATACAGTGGAAATTTTACATAAAAATAGGATTACTGTTTAATATCCTATGCAGTTAGAAAAATGTTTTAACAGCTTTTGTAAAAGAAAAAAGTCTATATACGAGCTTGATTTAATTGAGTGGAACCTTGTCCTACATGTAAACATAATGTCTGGTTTCTGAGCATTAAAAAGGTCCCATACTGTGAAAACCCATCTTTTTGGGTTTTGAGTCAGTGATGTAAAATAAAAGCTGGGAAAATATGAACTTGTCCATTACTGACCACCCTGAAAAATCCTGACAACTAAATGGCCTGCAAGAAAAATGTTATTTTGTAACTTTGCGATTTGTGAAATCACCAGTCATAACCAATCATAGTCAAGCTAAAGTGCATGAATCCCACCCTTTGAGGTACTGACAATATTCCTGACTATTTTCTTCAGAAAACTGCCCACAAGTGAATTCTGTGCTTAAAATGGCCATGAGTGAAAGTATAATCCTAGGTCATGATCTGCAGTTCAACCAATCTGAGTTTTTTCCGATTAAAAGTGGAACTGACATAACAGTGTCAACATGTGTGTTGTAGAGTTATAAAGAGGCCCTCAGGAAAACTAAGAAAAATCTATTTAACGCATCTTATTTTGTCAGCACCTTTATAGAAGTATTTAATAGACACATACGAGCTGTTAATATACAAACGTGTCACAACGAGGAAACTTGACACTGAATGCAAAGTTTCTGGTTAGACAACAATTCTCAACATGTGTTTTATGAAAAGTCAAAGTTACATTCACACCAATGTATGCTGTGAAAATACTGTATTTCCACATAGCCAACCACCCCTATTCTGAGTTTAAGAACTAACACCTCCAGCTGCTCATTAGCTGGTTGTCAGATTACTCACAGCATCATGGCAGGAAGTGTAGACAATGTGAACCTGCTTGAGATCCCTGTCCAGGAAGTGTCTGCGAATTGCCAGGACATTACATCCGCAACAATTGTCCTCCTCCACTGTTACTGACTGAGACAACCGCGAGCCAGACATTGATGTACACCTGTGGTGAGAAGAAGAATAGAAGCAAACAGGAAACGCACACAAGAAGCGAAAGGTTTATATAAAACATAACGTGGGACAGAGAAGGGAACACTGCAAAAATATAATGCAGTATGAACCAATGCAGGCAATCTGGATAAAAGCGTGCAATTAATTCAATTTTGTTTGTGTCAGCGCGTGGGTCTAACTAGAGTGGTATTGTCTCAGTGGATTACCACTTGGCAAGTGTTGATGCATGTGAAATCTGATCTGCAGTAGAGAGGCTCAAGAGATCCTGAAGCCAAACAAATCAAAACTGTGCGTGGTGTATGTTTTGAGTGCTTACGGGCAGGAGCTGGCGAGCCGGCAGAGGCCACAGGCAGGCTTCCTCATCAGGTACATGGGCCAACCGTATGCTGCCAGTGCAAAGAGCATGTAATAGCACACCTCCTTGTACATGTTCATCTCACCCTGGGAACAGGATACAGAGAGAGAAAGAGACAGTCGCTGAACAAACAGAGTACAACCACATTCAGATGTGTTGAGAAATCATTCATTTTAGCTCAGAATTTATTTACACATTCAGAAGTGCAGAAACCAAAGCTATAAGCAGAGGATTTTGAAGAAGCTTGCTATTGGCTGTGGGTCAGTGGTAATTCAGTCTTTGTAGTGTTGTTGTGTGGATACAAACATAAACAAGAGAAGCTTCTGAGGAAATTAATTACATATCAGGTTTCAACAATATTAAAAGGCTTTGCAGTGCCTTTTGCCACCATTATAAATGCAATTTCACATCCCTTCTTGTGAGGGCTGGACTGTGATGACGTCAAAACACAATAATACTGGGGTGTGCGCTGGCTTTTTACAGTGGCTTTATGTTTTTCCTACTTTCCATGCGACTGACAACTTTATATCCAAAAATTGTCATTTGAGTAATTTCTTGCAAAAGGTGTAGTGGTCTTCAAAGTTGCCAATTTCACCAAATCCAATCCATTTTAAGACAGTGGCAGTAAGATATTTTATTTACATTTTAAAAAATCAGATGATTAGATTTTGAACCTTTAAAAAAGGACCTACTGAAATCAGTTTTGTTTTTGCCTTCATACACATATCAGAGACCCTAAATCTCTTTAATGTTTTTATATAATTAACATGAATTCTCTTGCTGCCTTTGGACATTTTCACCTCTTGAAATCTAAACTGAGATTCAATTTTTGACCTCCCACTACACTTGCATTTGAGTCCAGTCTTGTGAGTGGATCAAATGGCTCTGCATGATGTACCTACATCCTATGTCCTACTGTCACCATCTCCATGTGCTGTCTGTGCATCTGATGTCAGGTCATTTTTTTAATTCTTCCCTTTCCTTTTTATTTTCCTGTCTTTGTTTACTGGCAAGGTCTAATACGAATTTAACGGTTATTGCGCAGATTCCAGAATTTTTTTCTACTATAAGTCAAAAACCATTCAAATGTCATTTTGATCGATTTACTCCACATCACATTGTGGTTGTAGCAGATGATGTCAAACCTGCAAATCTAAATGTATCAAACTTTTCGAGTAATATGTCAACTCACCGAGTTCTTAAGGTCCAGGTATCTAGTATTACGTGTCACAGGCATTCCAGATAAGAAGGCTAAAATGTCATTGTTGGCCTTTAAGAGAAATTAGCAGAAAAGTGAAATTAGATTTATCCAGCAAATGTATACAGACATTAAAATAAAAGCAACCATATATTACAATCATACCTGGTCTAGAATAGCAGATCTCTTAGTCCTCTGTCTCTGACGGAGAAGTACCAGTCCAGCAATGATATCACTAGGCACAATGTCTAGATCTCTGAAGAACTCTGCAAAAAGGCTGGCCACTTCTGAATAAGCATCCTGGGCATGAGTGCAGAAAATTATCAGCAGTGATAATAACGTGAGCAATATCACAAGATTTTGCAAAAAAAATCAGAAGCCACAGCTTTCAGCTCTGCTCTTAAAAAAATGTTTTCAAAACACTTCAATTATGTCACACGAGAGAGTCCGACTGTAAACTAAAAGGACTGTAAATTAATATTTCTCTTAAATACTTCTGTTCCTCCTCCATTAGAGTATAGGATGCATTTACAGCAGCTACTGCACCAGCTCCACATTCAGTCTAGTGATTACTTTACTATACTGTACGAGTTGCATTTTTCATTGACAGCTCTTTTTTAATGTCTCAGCTAATTTTAAGCAAAGTTTTGACATGAGATTTCCACAAAGATGAGACAAAGTACACATATTTTTCTCAGGTCATCTTGTCACAAAGTCACCTAGTGTGTCCTGATGAAGCTGCAGCGACAGGAGTCACCAAGTCTGACAGCAGCACACTGCCCTTCACTTTCATACTAGTTCATACTCGGCTGCTTTCCGAGCATTGTGGGTAGCACATACACTCCTGATCAAAATTTTAAGACCAGTTGAAAAATTGCAAGAATGTACATTTTGCACGGTTGGATCTTAAGAAGGTTCTAAGTAGTTCTTCAAAATGCAAAAAGAAGGAATGGGAGTGAAACTAGAAAAAATAAGCAATAGTTAGCAATTTATTGCAAACAACCATTAAACTGAAATAAACTTTTAATCAGCTGATGAACAGCCTAAGACCACATCCTTTAAAAGCCCAAAACCCCCCAAAATAGAAATCAAAATTTCAAAAAAGGACTCAGTAATGAGTAGCTGTGCCATTCTTGTTAGTCACCTCAAAAATTTGTTTCAGCATGCTTGATGCTAGTGGGAATGTTGCTCCAAGTGGTGGAGATGGCTTCACAGAGGGCATCCAGTGTCTGGAACTGGTGTCCATTTTTGTAAACTTCCCTTGCCATCCAACCTCAAATGTTCTCAATTGGATTTAGATCAGGAGAACACGCAGGATGGTTCAAAAGAGTGATGTTATTTCTCTGAAGAAGTCCTTTGTCAGGTGGGCATTGTGAACTGCAGCGTTGTCCTGTTGAAAAACTCAGTCATTACCACACAGGCTTTCAGTCATGAGTGATGCCCCCTGCAACATCTCCACATAGCCAGCTGCCATTTGAAGCCTCTGCACAACCTGAAGCGCCATTGTTCCATTGAAGGAAAAATCCTCCCACATCATGATGGCGCCCCCTCCACTGTGCCGTGTAGAAAACATCTCAGGTGCGATCTCCTTGTCATGCCAGTAACGTTGGAAGCCATCAGGACCGTCAAGGTTAAATTTTTTCCTCAGAGAATAAAACTTTCTTCCACCTTTCAATGTCCCATGTTTGGTGCTCTTGTGCAAACTCCACACAGGTAATTTTGTGCCATTGAAGGAGACAAGGTCTTTGAAGACGTTTTTTGTTCTTAAAACCCTTCTCCCGCAGATGCCGTCTAATGCTTATGGGACTGCAGGTGGCACCAGTGACAAGCTTAATTTGAGCTGAGGATCGTCCTGTGTCTTGACGGACAGCCAAGTGGATCCTCCGGCTCAGGGCCAGTGAAATTTTTTTGGACCTACCACTTG
>JAQQAE010002760.1:0-21581 GCA_029823295.1 Pseudamia nigra | reverse complement strand
ATCTCCTCTGTGGTCTTCCTCTAGGCCTTCTGCCTGGCAGTTCCAACCTCAGCATCCTACTACCGATATATTCACTAACCCTGGCACACTGGGAGACTCCATGTCACACTATCCCAAAAAGTCATTATCTCTCAGGTGTTTCTCAGTGTTAGCGGTTACACATTATGTGACGTGCAGAAATTAATTTATCTATCACTTCTTTTCCATTCTAATCTGTGTCACTTATTGTGCCAAAAGTTACATTTAAAAATCAATATCTGTGTCTCTTTTAACCATTTCATTATGAGCCATTTTCCACCATTTTCCAGCTGTCTGTCAGTGTTGTCTCTCCATCTGCAGGAAAAAGCATGGGCCATCAAGGAATACAATATATCTATGCTGAAATGGATAAAAATCCATACCGCTGCAGTGTAGGAAGGTAAGTAGTGTCTGGCTACTTTAACGGATTGATGTGAAAATGTACTGCTTTCATTTTCAAGGCTAAACTGGCCTGAAGATAGGAATAACATACAGAAGTGTCAGTCAAACAAAAACTCTTCATGCACTGCAGAGCAGAGGATGAGGAGAAGGTTTTCCACTGTCAATTTTATCTCCGTGAGGACAGATTGATGAACAGAGAGTTCAGAAATAGAAGAAGAGCTGGATGACTTTAGCAATGCCAGAGCAAGAAGGATTAGATGTGAGAGCACACAGGCTGTCAAAGCACTGTGTGGTAGAATCAGCTGTTCGGCAGTTATTAACCATTTGACTGAGATAAATTCATTATATATATATATATATATATAGTATTTGACTGCTTTGATTTATTTACTAGATTACACTTTCGAGCCATGTAAATATACTTGCAATAAGCGACATAGTAACTCCAACCCTGCTGCAAAAAATGTAATACTCTGGAGGTCACAAACGCACGTGGAATCATGATTGCCATGGAGAGGAACCCAAGGCGAGGAGGACATCCACCTTTTTTTTACATAAATCTTTTTGCATCTTTTATGTCGCTTTTGTCCTTTTGTCTTTGAAAGTCATTTATGTCTTTGTCCTGTGACATTTATGTCTTTGTCCTGTGTCTTTTTGCATCTTTTCAGTTATTTTTATAGTTTTGTGCAATTTTGCATTTCATATTTTACTACAATTAAAAGTTCAAATAACCCTCTGGCTTTCTCATAGATAGAACATTTAGAGCTTCATTCAACTTATTATTACAAACACAGGAAATGATTATATAATGTGTAAATAATTCAGCATGTACAAAGATGTAATCATGAGTTAATTTATAGAGATATTAATTCATTATTGTTTTGATGAGCTTTCCTGTTTTGCTGTTCAATCTGGATCCATATTGTTTAGCTGAGAATTTAGTTTCATTATTATTTACAAAGGCAAACTTTTCAAGTAAGAGCATGGAATTGTGAAATGTATGGGAGAGAAGTGGCGAGAAAGGGCAACAGGGAAATGTAAATAAGTGTAGATGCTGAAGGAAGAGGAAGACAGAAACACAACCAGACGGGAATGAGATGGTTTTGAGTTGAAAGACAGGCAGAGCAAGAGCTTGAGGAAACGAAAAGGACAGGGGGAAGGAGGGAGAGAGGACTTAAAAAGCTTATAAAGCACAGAGGAAAAACACAGCCAGATGATGGGCAAGGAACAGGAGAGGAAAGAATTAACTGAACTGACATGAAACAAGGGCAACCAGAGCTTCCATCCCCTTTGTCAATTAAAACAGCACATTACAAAGGTGTACAGCAGGATGAGAAAGAGAGAGAGGATGTAGTTGAGCTGTGAGGTGGCACGAAGGTTAGCATTTTATCTCAGCCTGTTGTTCTGCTGTCCATCTGTCTGAGTATGTCAGAACTTACAGCCTGGCCACTGTCACTGCACTAAAACCCTTTTCTTCTCAAACACAAGACTGAAAACAGTGCCCTTGCCTTCCAGTTAACGCAGTGACCGTAAACATGTAGGGTGGAGGGGGTGGGCAGGAAGAAAACATGCTTTCCATCTCTAGAGGATGAATCAAAGTGATGAACGGGACAGCTCTGAAAAATTGGCAGTCCTATTGGGGGTTTGTCACAGGTCTGACTGATTTATTTAGCCCAAAGTGATGGGAGGGAGGGTTCTCAGTTTCTGTCATACCCTGCCAGAGAAAAGAAAGAAAGGAAAGAGAGACATGTCTAAGAGGTCAGAAGCAGGAATGTGTACCGAAATTTGACAGTAATATAGCACTGGCACCAACACATCCTGTATTTACCATACATAATTACAGTTTTCAGTGCTTAATTTTGGCAACACTGACTACATCAGAGACAAAGATGCAGTACATTCCCTGCCTTTTCCATGTATAGAAAGTCATTAAGAAGCATTGTTGCACGGGTTGCAAAAAGAGTAAACATCATTAATGCTGCAAACTGTTACCAGTGGGCAATAAGCTTAGTTAGCTTAGCTACTTGCCATCACAGAAAACACAGCAGGTGCGTGTTCATGAATTCACAAGGGGGAAAAAAATCAAACCTAATGAAGTATCTGACAGCAGGACACTGGAAAATGCAGAGGAATAGAATAGGATAGAATAGACTAAATCTTTATTTTCCACGGTAGTGGAAATGTCCTGGGGGATGGGGAGAGCACAACAACATTAGAAGCATTTACACAGGTTAGAGGGTTTAATTTATTGCATTTGGTTAGATACTTATTTTGTGAATTTGCTAACATTTTGAAGAGGGGATATGTTGCCGAATTTGAAGTTCATGTCACATGAGCAATTGAAGAACTCTATTTTAAAGGTGCTGTCTACAATGTGGCAAACTAGCCAGTAGCTGATCATTTATGGCAGACCAATACAAATGATTAATCAGACGACTTGCCAGTCAACATCGGCTTACAGCCTCACAGTTGTCAATCTAGTATTTCCGTTATTTTTTTTCCCTGTACCAAATGTACCAGATGTTGAAGAAAGTGCAGGCTGTCGCTCCTCAGTCATCCTGTGGTTAGTTAAGATACAAATGCATAGTAGCTATGACTGTTTTCAACTGTGAGTGAGTGCATGAGCTCATGCACCGATGAGACTGTAAGCTGTGTTGACTGGCAGTTCGTCTGTCATATGTAGCAGACCGCTACAAACAATGCCAAGATGTTTGCCAACATCTTGGACAGCACCTTTAATGCTTTTGCCCATGTTTTCTTTCTCTTAAATTGATTCTTCCCTGGCAAAGTTTTAAAAGTATCAATTTAGCACCAGTATTAATAAAAAAACAAACAATCCCCCATCCGAGTCAGGAACAAGATGAGAAAAGTAAAGTCAGCAGGACGGAAACAAAAAAAGCATGAAAACAGCGAGAAAGACTATGAGATAGATGGAGAATAAGAAGCAGATACGTTCACCTCTCATTAGCTCTCCTGGCATACACAATGCCACAAAGCAATGCACCTCCCAAGGACATGAATTAAACAGAGAGCCAACTGCCTCGAAGGAAAGCAGCCCTGCCAGCACTTAGCCAGGGCTCATAAACAACCAGCTCGCATTTGTCACTTCCTCTTCACCCAACAAAGCGACAGTAGAAATAAATTACCTTTAAGTAGACCTCGTTTCTTCATACCCAATGCAGCCAGCTCTTGCATCACCACAACACACACATAACATTTACTCTATGTATATATATCATGCTTCAACAGTCTCACAACAGTGGTACAATTTCATCAAATTGCCATAATCAAACAAGCAGGGCACAGAAAAAATATGTCCAATTAAATGATCAGGTGATATAAAGAAAAGCTACGAGACTGGTGTCAAAAAAATCTACAGGAATGTGTCTGATTGGGTTTATAACAATACAAAAATAGATTTTATAACATAGATACTTATACTACTCTGCATAAGAAAAGTGCAGTAACTCAGCAATAGTGGAACTGTGGTTTTGTTAATTCTTGATTATTTTGTTTATTTTCTGTTTATTGTCAAAAATTTTGCTCATTTTGCTTATTCAGTTCATTTTCTCAATTATTTTGTTGATTTTGCTTATTTCAATGATATTTGTGCATTTTCTTGACCATTTTGTTCAGTTTTCATTCTTATTTTGCCGATTTTTGTTCATTCATTTATTTTCTAGATTATTTTATTCATTTCGCATTTTACTTTGTCTGTTTTCTTGATTATTTTGAGATTTTTTGTTTATTTTCAGTCAAAACACCTGGGTAAACAAAGCCACAGTTTAGCATCCCTGATGTTTTGTTTTTGTCTTTGCAGTTTGAAATGGAACATGATTGAGTCAATACAAAATGTCACACAATAATTCAGTCACAAGGTTGAGTTCCAGTCTTAACTCTGTTTGGACAAACTGTTGTTACTGCACTTCACCTTTTTAAGGCAGTGCACATACAGAAGAGTACCATTACAGTATGCATCAAGAGTATTTCACCAAGCATGTTTTACATACTTTGGATTGACTGTTATGTACTGGAACTTCACAAAAACACCTTGAGCAAACCATGACCTGACACTGATCTGAAACTTCTCCTCCTCCTCAATACTATATGTGTCTCCTCCTACACAGCAGAGCTCCTTTTTGACCATTATCTCCAGAACCTCCCTCAAAAATAAAAATAAAACAGTGACCGAGGAAGAGCAAAAAAGGGAAAAAGGTTGGTCATTCCTAACATACCACTGCTGCGATGGTTTGCACAAACACATCCCCGTATCTATCACTGATCATCCTACACACTGTCGGACAAGGAACACAAAACATAAAGCATCGGGAAGCATCACCCACTGGGACCACCTGTATGCAAAGATATCTGTACTGGAATCACTAAGCAATCTCATCAACTGAGAAACTCCCATCAAAAACAAAAGCTAGTGGATTTTCTTCCTCTTCATTCCTTTTCCATTCAATTCTCCATTGTAACTGTACAGAACACCTCTTTAGCATCGAGAGTTTGGTTCCGATTCTGACATTAAAGGCTGCTATTGAACTAGCCTCTGGAGGAAACACAGGTTTGTTAATCAAGTGAAGGCAAAACAATTACTAGAATCCAATAATCAATGGCTGTGGACAAACAATAAATCCTTGCTGGCTGCTTCAGAGAATGACAAGTGATGGGAAATGGGCTCCTACTAATTAAACAGAAACCTGCTGGTATGCTATCGTTACCTAATAGCAATGTCATTACACTCTTTAGCTCATCTGATTAGGCTGTTCGACACAGCTGGTGTAATAGCTATTACAAAGACCTTCTTTTCAGCATAATTATCCCTGTGAGGTTTCTTCTCCTCATACCAGTGTTAGCTGCAAGAAACTACAACGAATGTTGGTGTTTAACTGCCAGAGTTTGTATCTGAAATGAAATGTCTGCATTATTAATGATTATGTAGATACATGCAAGGGACCTCCAAAATGGCTGCTACTGTGTGTACTATGAATACACAGTACAAGTACATTAAAAAGCTGCCGTTGCTGCAAGGTGAGAAAATGGTTCCATTTGGTTCAAGAGCCTACATTCATAAGTGAAAATTATTCTTAATAGGCCTGTTATATTTCTGCAAAAAGCTTAAATGAGGTCAGAAGGGTTGGAGCCCTTGCGAAATGACAGAACAGCCTCTCAAAATGTGCCAGACATAATCGCTCAACCGTAACTCACAGATGGGGATTTCAATTCCAGTTGTCTTTCTCTGGATCAGAAATCCGGATAGAGCAGCAGGTATTGGTTGGAGAGTGTAACAGGGTAGTGGGAATTACAGCACTGGGAGGGAAGCTTGATAGTGAATGCTGTGGAATCAGGTGAGACAAATCTGTTTGGATTATACAAGCCATGTGAGAGCTTCTAATAGCAGAATATAGACAAGGCAAACAGAGGGGAGTTTATGATGTGAGCAAGGTGGCGCGCTGAGCACACACCGTAAGCATACTGCAAAACACAATGACATATTCAGTAAGAGCAAATTAAACAGAACAATCTGAAATGCTGGAAGATTTACTTCAGTGTCAACTTGCAAAATACAATAATGCAAATGCAAGACTGCTAGGGTCTTTTCTAAAGCTCAGTACTGAAGGTGAGTGCCAAGGGAAAAAATGATCGACTGTATGAGCAGTCAAGCTGACATGTCTCCACTTAGCACAACAGCAACAATAACTCTGCCATGATCAATAGCTGTTCATGACTTACTTTAAAAAGGTCCCATCCGCTATCCTCTTCCTATCCATCTATTCCTGCCTCATTTCCAGTCAACTCTTTCACACGGTCTCATCTATAATTCTACCATCTTTCCATTTGGTTTTAGTCCATCTGACTCACCTCTACAACCTTCATTTACCTTCATTTACCAGATCCCATAATAGTGTTGCTGTCTCATATGGCATATGGCATGTGTGTCAGAAATGCAAGGATTCTACAATTGGTTTCAAAGTACTGTAAAAATCATCTGACCTTTTAAAATAGTAATGTCTTGGTTCCTGTGGATTAGCTGGTAGCTGTCTCTTAAGACATTTTCCAACTATACACAAAAGACATCACACTTCTCTCCCATGATGCTCCCACATATGTTAATTTGGTTGTCTTACTACGTCACGTGCCGGCTCAAAGGTAGTGATTTTTGATGCTGCTTGCACTTTTTTACAACTCTTTCTCATGACGTCTTCAGGTCATCATCTCTCTTTTCCAGCCATTCATTCTTCTATTACCATCGCAATTTAGTCTCCCTCAGAAAGTTCCATGTGGCCCCCATTTCTTCCCACCACCTGTGCTTCCCATCCTCGGTTTTCTCCCTCCATCTGCGATGCCTCTGTGTCCCTTACTGTCCTGCAATGCACAGTTCACAGGTTTCCCAGGGCACATTGTTGCATCCCAACGGAAGCTTGCACAGCATTCTGCCATAAATAATTGAAGAGGCCCCACATGGCCAGGCACGCACAGTCTAAATGGATTATTCTGGGAGAGATCAATGCTGGCCTGTGAGGGTTTTATTAGGGCCTGCAGATGAAACGTACAAGGCCATCACCAATATTCTACACTCTCTGTCTTAATTCTGCTCTGCTATAGAGTGAGATTTGCTGCAGCTCCTCCTTCCATTTGCCTTCACCTTCAACCGTCCACCCACCACTGGTGACCAATGCTGCCAAGCCACAGGAGACCCCATGTCTGACTCCTCCCTGTATAGTTCTGAATTAAAGATAAATGACTATCCAAGACAGTGTCAGAATCATTCATTCTTTATGACGCCTCTGACTGTGATGCAGTCTAGTAGTAAACAGGCTAGACAGCATTTTGTTTTTACTGCCGTTGTCGGAGTGGATCATACTCAAAGACCACCGAGACCAGTCCCTGCTCGCTAGCATGGCTGGAAGCATCCAGCAATACCTACGAGAAATAAAGGGGTGGTGGTAAAATGCTACTGTGACCTTCAAGAGTTACAACCATTCAAGGCAGGTGATGTCTACAATCACGATTAAACCCTCAGCAAACTTTTCTCCCAGAGGAGATTTACATCCATCTCAACCAGTGAAAGGTTTCCTAATTGTCTGCTCTGCGAAAACATCCAATTGGCAACGACGGACAGCTCATTCATTATTAATTTCTGTTGTGGTCAAAAGGTAAAGAAAAAGGAAAACACACCACTCACCACTCCTAATGCTTGTACTGTAGAAATGTTGTGGGCACTTGTCAGAGGTGGATAAAGGAAAACAACACAGAAGGAAAGGTATTGCTATTTTATTATGATAATGACTCAAGTAGAAATACTGGTAAAAATAGGTATTTTTGTATGTGTACAGACAGTTGTTAAAAGAAGAGGGGCTGCTATATAATGGTAAACATCACCCTGTTCCAACTTTTTTGAGAAGCAGTGCTGCCATCAAATCCAAAATGAGCAAATATTTTACATGAAATGGTAAAACATTTTAGTTTCAGCATCTGATATGTTGTTTATGTTCTGTTGGGAATACAACATGACTTTATGAGATATGCAAATCATTGCATATTTGATTTGCAATATTTTTGGTTATTTTTTGCTGATTTTGCTTGGTTTTTTTATGTATTTTATTTTGCCAATTTTTGATTGTGTTGTTTAATTTGTTGCTTTCGTTTTTCAGTTTTGTTACTCATTTTTTATTTCATTCACTTTTTTGCTGATGTTTATGTTGGTCAATGCTCATTTTTGCATGTATTTGATCATTTTGTTGTTTATTTCATTCATTTTTTTGTTCAGTTTTATTGGTTATTTTAATCATTTTAGTTAATTTATGTGATTATTTTGATGCTTTGTGACCATGTTGTTCCTTATTTGATTGATGTTTTCAATTTCTTGGTTTTTTTTCAATTATTTGAGAATTTTATTGATTTTTGGTGATTTTGTTGCTGATTTCGTTTGTGTTTTTGTTAAGTTTTGCTGGTTGCTTTTTCATTTTTTATCATTTTGTTCCTTATTTCATGGGTTTTTATTGTTCAGTTTTATTGGTTATTTGCTTCCATTTTTGTTCATCTATTTATTTTATTGCTTATTTAATCAATTTTTTGTAGAATTTTGACCATTTTCTCCCTTGTACAGTATCATTCATTTTTTTAGTTCATTTTTGTTAACATGTTCCATTTTTTGCTTATTTTCCTTTGTTGCTTTCCCATTTTTCAGAGCTGACACGGCATCACTTAATTTGACTGTTCTGGAGTATTTCTACAGTACTTGAATACTACCGTACTTCAGTGCATTTTTTTCCTTTATTAAATATATACATGCAAATGCACATTTTTACCAACTGTTATTTTTCTGTTGTGTTACCTGATACATGTACATGTTTGCAATTTCTGTTTAAATCCATGATGAATCATGCCCATACTTGTCTCATGACAGTGGCAGCCCAGTGACCCTCACTGTGTAAAGAATATATTTCACTATGTTTAAGTGTTGTCTACAATACACAGACATTATCAATACAATTATTCTTCAGTGAAGAGTTTGAATACCAAACATGCTGCTTAAGGACACTCTCCGCAGCTATGACACACTCTCTTCATCAATTAAATTGAGCAATCACAAGGTTACACTTTTCCTCTACATGCTGCACTGTAAACATTCTGCTTTCACCATCTATCCCAGTCGGGACAGATGTTTTGTTCATATATCAAAAGCACACCTTTTCAGTGCTTTTCATTGCTTTTAGATGCCTGTGTCACATTTTGTTACATACGTAATAAATACCTTCATTTTGTTGCAAAGGCACATAATTTGTCATCAAAAGATCTGCCTTCTTACGATCAGCAAGATGGAGGATATCAAAGTTCCAGAATTTTATCATTAGAGGTTGCATCCTGACTCCTGGAGGGTTTATGGTTTGGAACATAAAGTAGATAACTAGTGTTACCTTCCAATGTGTTAAAATTAAGCCAAAATCCAGTAGTCATCAGTAGTCATAGCTGCCTTGTCCCTGTAGAAGGTCAGGTGCTTCCTTTGGCCAGCTGCCTGATTGGTTCCCGGCTGCATCCGACAGATTTGAGACTGGGATTGGTCATTACAGCTATCAATCACACATTTATAGCATTAAATAACTTAAGAACATGATCAGCAAAATGACAAGTTCAACAAAAATCAGTCTCATGCAATCTACCTAAAAAATGTTCTTAGTTTAAACTATGCAAGTTTCCTCTGGCTCTGTTTCCAAACAGCATTATTCAAACTGGCTCCCTCCCTTCTGCTCACAGCACAAGACAGACTCAAGAGCTAGTGATGGTAAGATGAAGTCAGGAGGTAGAGTGAGTTGTCCGATAACCAGAGGGTTGGACGTTTGAATCCTGCTCCGTCCCAGCCATTGTCGTGTCCTTCCTTCACCTTGAAGAGACTGTTGGTGCAGATTGGCCGCCACATTTGCAAATCCTTTTCCATCAAATAAATGTAGCTTACCACTACCAGTGTGTAACTGTGGAGTGAATTCAGTGTAAAGGGCTATGGGGTGACTTGGGTGTCATGAAAAACACCATATAAATCCAATCTGTTATTATTAGATGTGATTCCAAAAAAAGTCATGAAATTGAAAAACAGAACATCGTTGCCCACATTATACTTACCATTGCAAAACTCTGTGGAAGGTTCGAGAGAAAAAATACTGAAACGGATTGTTACTGTGTTTGTTTTGTGAGTGCAAAGTGAGTGCAAGTGGCTTCTGCCTCAACAAGCTTTCAGAAGCCCTGATTGTAAACATGCTCCTCACTGCAAGGACAGCCCATGCAGAGAAAAATCAGTCCGAAACAAGAGAAAAACATGAAAATCATGCAGAACAGAGTGTCTGTGCAGCTACATCCACCAGCACACACTGACAGAGAGAAAGAAATGAGGATTGTGAATATTTTTAACCTAGGAGTGCAAGTATTGATTTCAGGAAGGAAAGTTACATACTTTATCTTTATCTATGAGATTTATCACTCAGACAGATTTTGTTTCAAAGTTGAAATGCTCTCAAAATGTCCACCTTTATATACACTCAATGATTTTCAGATATTCGAGTTAGGGTTACCAATAGATCATGTTTGGGATAAATATCATTAACTTCATTATGCAATTTAGTTGCATATAAATGTAGCTGCTGTGTGATTACTGCGAAAACCAGACATTCAAACTTCAACCAGTGGAAGACAATTCTTGCTACTATTTTAGCCCTCTCCCTTTTGGTTTGAATGGGAGCGTGAATGCTCACATCTCAGACTTTGATTAATGAATGATGTTTTCGGATGAAGCTTAACATTTTTGACAGGAAGATATGTGCATGAGGCTTTTAGCCTTTCTCATTCTCCTTGACTCCAGTATTGTTCGGTGACTCGGTTCCTTACATTTTGGCATGTACTCGGAAAATGTGTACACATCAAAGCCATTAACGTGTCAAGCTCCACGGTGGACCCAAACCAGGTCAGATGTTCATGGAAATCTTGTGAATAGAGCATTTTGCCCTCGTTCTGGCAGTCAAGAATTCCTCTGAAGTGCTTACATGTGAGCCGTCATAACTGACAAACCAGTGTTTGTCAGACACAAGGACATTTTTTTATGTTTTCTGTTAGAATATTCCACTGCTCATTTGCATTTGCATTTGAGGGCCATATGCTTTCTGACAAGACTTATGGCACTAATAGAAAATGAACTAAAAAAGGCATCACATTCACATTTTACTACTTCTCTCAATCCCTTTAATCATTAACCCAGTGCTTTATATCAAGTACTGCTACATGGCAACAAGTTACACCTATATGTTTGCTATACGTTTGTCAATGGTTATTGAAAATGATAGGGAGCACAAGAAAAAAAAAATCCTGTTCTTTTTAAGGTGACAACTGATGATTACTATCCTCGAGTCTGCCACAGCGCACAAAGTCGATGATCTGCTTAAAGACCACCCATGTATGCTCCACCCCCACCAACCCACTAGCTCTGCATAGGTTGAATGACTTTAAGTTAAAATGTAGTGGATAGAATTGAAAACCGACCTGAATTCCAAAGCCACTTTTCTGACAAAGCTAGGTGATAATAAGAAAAGAGAAAACCAAGTGAAATCCTATGAATACATAGGACTTCACCTTGGTTTTTCTAAGTCAGATTCTATTTATGATTATTAGATTTAAAACGAGAAAACTGCTTGAAGGATATATTACAGATCACTTCAACGTGGTAATAGTCAGTGTAATGCAGTTTTAATACATTTAATTCTATGCATGTTTGCTGATACATGCTGCATTTTATATAGTGTTGAAGTGCACTGACTGGTCACTTTATTGGGTACAATTGTTAACACAGCTCATTAAGGGAAATCACCAAATTACATAGCAGCAATTCAGTGCATTTAGTCATGTACATATAGTCAAGAAGAGCTGCTGAAGTTTAAACTGAGCATGGGAAGGGGGGGTGTAAGGTGATTGAACACTGCATGGTTGTTGGTTTGAGCATTTCACAAATCGCTGATCTACCGGGATCTTCACACACATGGTTTACACAGAATAATCTGCAGAAGAGGAAATATTCTGTGAGCAACAGTTCTCTGGATGAAAATACCATGTTGATGCCACAGGTCAGAGGAGAAGGATCAGACTGGTTCATGCTGAGGAGAAGGTAACAGAAACTCGGATGACAACTTGTTACAACTGAGTAATGCAGAAGAGCATCTGTGAACGTAAACATGTCAAACCTTAACAGAGCTGGACAACAGAAGTGTAAGATCACCCATAGTGACACTTGTGTCAGTTCAAAATAGGAGACTAAGGCTAAAATTCACATGGACATAGCAAAAGTGGTCAAAAGAAGGATGGAAAATGTTGCTTTGTCAAATAAGTCTCAATTTCTGCTGCAACATTTAGATGTTATGGTAATGACTGATATAAGCATCATAATACATGGATCCATCTGAGCTTGTATTAACACGTCAGGCTGCCTGTAGCACATTTTGGGCCCGCTAGTCCTAGCTTGAAAGTCCCACCCAGTGCTACCAAGGTGTACCTAATAAAGTGGCCAGTGAGTGTACGTGCTCTACTGCTTGTGTTTTAATTGCCCTGCTGGGGATGCTTGCATTTAATTGATCTGGCTTCTGAACATGTCCAAAATGGATGTTTCACTGTGCCATGAACAATGCCGAGTGAGGCAATGCTTCATAAAATGTGTAGTCCATTAAGTTTGAGGGAAAGCCTCTTGTCTCATGGCTGTCCTTCCATATGTGTGTTTGTGAAACAAGTGAGACTCCCTCCAATCGCAATCATTACAGACATCGCATCACAATATTCAGAAAAGGACAGGGAATACAGACACTCAGACACTGAGGATTAGAACTGAAATTTAAAAAGAAATAATATCTTTCACAAAGTGGAAACCTTAACATACTGTCAGGGATAAAATGATCTGACATCGAGGCTGCGAGGGAGTGAATTCAAGTCTCTGTGCGTTTCTTTATTCACCAACTCGTGCATTACATCATTTGTTTCATCGCTGTCGATCAGCTTCACAACATTTCCTTGCAGGAGGCACACTTTATTGGAAAAATATGCATGAAATATGGCAAATTGGCAAAACTCAAGAAGCATATGACATGTTGTGGTTTGAAATGAAAGAGGGTTAGTGCATAGTGTGTGTATGTGTGTGTTGGGGGGGGGGGGCTTGACTTCTCCACTCATTGATGTTGAATGTGACTTGCCTTGCTGCTGCTGGGTGTTTTCTGTTGTGTGTATTGCATGCATGTGCAGAGGGAGGTGGGGGTGAGGCGGGGGTCATTCTAAATTTCTCATGTGATGGAGCATAACAGGGAATTGTAATACACAGCAACATCATAAATTTGATTACATTACATTGCACTGCAAGCCTGTAAGCCATTTCCAGGCACCATAAAAAGCTATAACTAAGTTACCTCGGGTACAGAGAAAAATGAATAAAGCCATTTTCTTTTAACAACCCGGGCGCTGGCGAGATATTGTTCTCTGCTCTGGCTTTTATGAGCTTTGTAGATGCGCTCATTGCGATGAAACAAGAGACAGGGCGGCAAGATGGTAAATGTAAAACTTCTGGGAAATAATCGACTGGAATGTGGTGGCAATTGTTAAGCCAGTCAGTCAGCTCAATCTAAATATGAAGCTCTGGTATTTTCTGATCGGACATTAGGCTCTGTATATCTCTTAAAGTTTGAGTACAAGGACTATGAGTGATGTTTAAAGAAAGCGTGGGCGGCTAATCTGATTCTACAGTAATAAAAATAAATAAATACAGAGTCAGCATATGTTAAAAAAGTTAATATGTTTAATTTTTAGCCCAGTTGAATCTATTTAGGGGGGAGTAATCCCGTTTCCATCACAAAATGAATAATGTAAAAGAAAACCAGGGATTTTAAACTGAAAACTTGTCTGCCTATATTCATCGGTGCGTGCAAAATAGTAATAAAGGTCCACGGAGAAAACACGTCTTCCTTCATGGGAGCATATTTATTTCCAGTGAGAGTTTCCCGCATTCAACAAGGACATCGCCAGCACTGGAAAAAGTGTCATTTGTCTGCTGCCTCCATCTCACTGGGGCTGTGGAAAGATCGAGTGGCGCATCTCGAAATATGCCCAACTCCTTTCTACACCTCGCTGATAATGCGCAGTGTCCAATCTGGTCCAGAGGCGCAGACCAATGCCACAGTCCTCTGAAAAGTCAAGGATGAGGATGTATTCTTTATCGCCACATCGAGCATCTCATCCACACGCAGGGCTGAGCGTGTGGACAGTCGTGAGGGGAGAGCGGGGAAACTAAAATATTGAAAATTGGATTTTCAATCGACGCTTGCACGGAAAACTGATTCTGTCACGAAACACGGGCATGCCCACGTCAGTGGATTCTAAAGCATTTTTTACGGTTGCCTTGCTTAATGAAACACCCTCCCATGTAGAGATGCACTTAGTGGATCATGCACCACTTGTCTCTCTCTCTCTCTCTCTCTCACACACACACACACCTCCGCCCGAAAAAAAGATGATTCACAAATATGCGTTCGACTCCAAAAGCTCGAGTGCAAGTCTAAAGAGAAATGCTTGACAATCTTGGTGTTTTCTGCGTTACAGAACAACCGAAGCAATTTGGAAGATTAAAAGTGAAATCAACTCTCAGAGGAGGGGGATTGAAATGGAGACAGTACCTACACGGCCGTGGCTCAGTTTGATGGAAACCCTTCACACTCAAGCAGATTCCCTCTGCGGCCACCACCACCATCAGCACCACCACCATCAGCACCACCACCATCAGCACCACCATCATCAGCACCACCACCATCAGCAGCAGCAGCATCAGCTTTGCGGCGGCAGAGTCGCATCTCCCGCTGAGTCCGGGACTATTGAGCATATTTCACTGCAAAGCCCGGCGGTGGCTTGAATAAGCTTCTTTGCAGTACAGTGTTTCCAAATGATGCGTCTCTTTGAGCACTTGTCTGTGTTTCAGTGTGGACGCCAAGGCGACAAAAACGGCTCCTGCATTTTCCAGGTCTAAATCTGTTTCAACCTGTGCACACTGACAAAGCCGTGATCTAAGCTCCGAGTTGCTGTTAATAAATGCCCATGTAAGACAAAAGTAGCTGGAAAGTGTCAGGCGGAAAAAAGTGGAAGTGTGCCTACCTTTTTGCAAGCGTCGGAGTTCCTCTGTCTTTGTTTTCAGCTTCCAAACCCTTACGTCTTCATGATTAAAACAAATAATAATCCCCGTGTTGGTATCAAATGTCTGCGTCCCTGGGGCAGTTCCAATGAGAGTCGGTTCAGGGCTTCCTCTGTCGGGTTAAATAATGTTTTTAAAATCCACCCCAAGAGCGCAGGTTGCTCAGGACGCGTCTGGGTACGGCAAGAGGAGTCGCTCCCTCAGCAGCAGCCACCGTGCGCAATTGGAGAAAGCAGAGCGCTGTCCGCGCAGGGAAGCTGAGGGAATGATGTCATGCGTCCGGCCCTCCCTCTCCAGGCACCCCTCAACTCACGGCTCCCTCCTTCTCCTACCTTCTCATTTCCTTAGTTATGCCGGACTATTTTAAGATTTGTTGAAAAAGACAAATTATACAGCTGTGGTCTAAAAGTATATTCTTGTGATTTAAACACATCTATTCGCAACTGAAAATTGGTTGCACGTTGTAAAATCACAAAAAAACTCCCAAAAAGCATCATTCATCATGTGTTTCAATCAGATTTTTAGGCGGATCACATAGCTGTCTAATTTGTATCGGGCTGCAGGATGTATTTTTTTACAGTTCGCATCTTGACGTGATGAAGTCATGGCGTTTCCTCACGCCTCGCAGAAGGTATCGTCCAGTAGCATAGTACGCACGCATTAACCCGGGATAAAAAAGGAGGTAAGGTAGAATGAAAGCACCAATGCACACTGCGCGCTGTGCCACAGCATTCCCTCCTCCCTGGTGCTACCGACACGTCTTAAAGATAAAGCATGTCTTTGTATCAGTTAGGTGAGGCTCATTGAGCGCATCATATTCCTGCACTGCAAAGAAGTCTTGACAAGTAAATTAGACTTATGATGAGCCAGTGTTTACAGGATTTGGTAGAAACATTTCACTGCCAGTGCAACGATGTACAACATTTTAAAGAAGACACTGTGAAAAATAAAGTTGCATGTTTTTCCCACCATGAGAAACGTATAGTGGTTCTAAAAATTTATCTTAAAGTATCTAAATTCTCAGTCAAGGAGGAAAAACAGAGACCATTTTTGTTGGCTGGATTCTTGCAGTGTCACCTACAATATATACAACAACATTTCCAAGTCAGTTCTGCAGTACAACCAGTACCCAAACCATCCTGACAACCTTGGATAACAAGCCAGGGAGTCTGCATATATGATGGCATCCATGTCACAAACAGGTCCACAAAAGGTGAATTTGCATTTAAAGGTCCGGTGTCTCAACACTTCAAGTTATATATGTGTTTATTTTGTATGCTGATTAGATTATCCCTTGGTTTTCAAAGGGCTTTTTTGTAACGGTGTCTTATAAGCTCTGATTACACTGTGAGCTGCCAGACCTGCCCACTTGAAAAAAAAAAAAAGATTGGCTTGACAGGATATCAATCCCAAGGTCACATGGGGTCAGATTTGGACTCAAACCTACTATAAACAGAATAATGTACATTGCATGCATGCTTTTTTGAGAAAAACAAATGTAAGTGATATTGGTCAGCTGCCTGTGTGAGTGGGGCTAATTTTAATAAATAAATAATTTGTTGTATCTTGCAATGTTTTAAAATTTAGAATTACTGCTACTACTAACAATACTAATCATGTGGAGGAGACTAAGCTTGACTATGATTGTTTACTAAACAAATTGCAAAAATTCCAAATGGTTTTTCCTGTCATACATTTTATTGTAAGGATTTCCCAACAACAGCACCACTGAGCAAGGTCATATTTTGACAGCTTTAATTTCACACTACATTTTCTACTCCAAACTCCAAAAGCCAATAAACACAGATTATCACAGTACGGGACCGTTAAGATGAAATGCACTGAAATGGCAAATATGACACAGGACTGAAAACAAGGACCTTACAAAGACAGTGAAGGACTCATGCAGCACTTTGATCTGAAATTTAAAATACCAGGGTAATGTGAACATTAAATTAACTTATTCAAATTGGTATGTCTCCTTTAATTGGTTCTATTGCACACAAGATTGACCAGAGGGTAGTATAAATACAAATGCTGTAAGCTGATAACATGTAAGTAACTGTTTTAGAGTTGTATGTAAAGGCAAGTCTCAGGTTATTTCAAATGCATTAAAATTCCTCCTTGTATGTGAGTAGATTATTTGGCATTTTCTGAAGCTTGACTTTGCTGCTGGCTGTTGAGGGAAAAATAAAGTGGAGAGCATTTAATCAATCAACTTCAGGTGCAGGTTTTACTTAATCAGATCTTTAAAGTGGCTAGACCGCTTTCCTCTGCTCCATGCTCTTGTATAGGAACACGCTGAAATGCTGCGTATTTGTGGAGCTGTGCCATTTCTGCTATTCCAAAATACAAAATGATATGGGGACACTAATATATCAGAATTGGATTTTTGGTGTACACATGGCTTGTATCCTCAAAACTTTTGGAAGCCATCTGCAGATTTGTCCATTCTCCCCTTTACATGACTATTGTTCCCCTTGGATTAGGGCCTTGTTGTAGCAGAAGGACTTGCATGGTCTAGTGATCCTCAGGGTTAAGTCATCCGGAGCTAAATGCTTCTGAAAGGGTCCACCAAGGGTCTGCTCAGGGGTTAAGTTCACAAACAAAATCCACAAGATATTTGTATATTATGGCACAAAGAAAACTGGTTGAGAGCGGGAGACAAGGACCACATTACCAATGGCAATGCCTGGGAAACCTGGAGCAGAGTGAGTGGAAGGTAAACAAGGTGATTATTGAACATCCTTCCCTTTTTTACCCCTTAATCCTCACAAGGGTTGGGGGATTCTGGAGCCGATCCAAGCTGATTTAGGGTGAAGGCAGGGTACACCCTGGTCGCCAGTTCATCGCAGGGCTGACCCATAGAGACAGACAACCATTCACACACATTCATGCCTATGGACAATTTAGAGTGACCAATTCACCTAACCCCCTAGTGCATGTTTTTGGTTGTGGGAGGAAGCCAGAGTACCCGGAGAGAACCCACGCAGACACAGGGAGAACATGCAAACTCCACACAGAAGGGCCCCACCGCCTGGTGTTGGGATTGAACCCAGGACCTTCTAGCTCTGACACACGAGTGCTACCCACTGCACTAACATGTTATTTTAATCAGACATGATGATGCATGTTTTGGACACTCCATCTGATTATGTGCTGAATTAGATGTGGCGGTGACTGCCAAACAGATGTACTAGACCCAGGCAACCTGTTGGGTTCACTGAGAGAGAATGAATATGGAAGTTGTGTTGTCAAAGGTATTTCTGCAGTGGAAATGGAATGTGGTGGTCTAAACCATTTTGTGCCTCACTATACACTATAGATTTGTTGGTCATTTTTCACCTGCAGTCACACGTGACTGATAATGCTGCACAGGTTGCAGTTTCATTTACCTTTAAGCATACAGCTGCTTGTTTAGGGGTTCATAAAAAAAGTTGGGGCGAGGAATATATCCAACACATAATAAACATGAATCTGAAAATGCATGAAGCTGGGCTTCAGTCCTGGACTCCTGGGTAAAGTCGAGCAGTTTTGTTGTGCTTACTGCTATAATCACCTCATGCTCCTCTTCCTAAATGTGTGGAACCGGAGCCATTGTAATCTCAAAATGCTTTGCACAGCATATTAACTGCAGGTAAAAAATGAAACAGGCGTCTTTATTGCAAACAATTTGAAAGTGAAATACCCATGGTCAAAGGGGGGCAGTACATTTACTCAGTTACAGGTATTTAAGCAATATTCTCCAAAAAATGTACTTTGAAGGTAGTCGTTTTACAGTATAGTTTTTACTCTTACTCAGTTACATTTGTGGTGGAAAAATCTACTTCAGTTACATTGGGCCACAGTTCAATGAGAAGGAATAAAAAGAACAAAAAAAGAGGAAAAAAATACATGAGATCCAACAAATGAGCAAAAAATAAACAAAATAATTAAGTAAATTAACAAAAGGGGGAAAATAGACACTTATCAACAAAATACAACAAATAAGTAGCAAAAGTTAAAATGACAAAAATCCACAAGATGAGCCAATGTAAAGACACAAAAATCAAGTAAATAATTTTACTCCATTAAATTAACAAAAGTGATCAAGTGACTGATTACAATTAACCAAAACCATCAAAATATACAACAAAATGAGCCAAAGTGACCACAATAATCAAGTGTATTATGCAAAGTGTTAAATATAAACAAAATTTAAAAAAACAGACAAAACAAACAATCAAGTTAACTGACAAATATGATCAAAATAACCAAAAACCTGAGCAAAACTCAACAAAATCCACAAAAAAATGTGCAAACATGAATAAATAGTAACCAAGGAAATTTAAAATGTACAATAAAACCCACACAACAGGAAAAAGTCAAGAAATGCACAACAAAACAAGCAAAAATCAACAAAACAGTCAAGCAACAAAAATTATTAAAACAATTAAACTGAACAAAAATTAATGAAACAAATTCCACATTTCAAGTTACTCTCCACTTGAGTAGTTTTTTATGACAAATTTTTGAAGTTAACTCAAGTACTTATTTTTATGAGTACTTCTACTTTTATTTGAATCCTTAAAAATCTAAACTAACAGTACTTTTACTTGTGCACTGCTCCTGTTTACTCTGCACACTGCTGCCCATGGTATTTGTGGCAGGTGTGAAAACTAAACTAAATCAAGCAAAGGTGAGAGGAGCTGAACTGACACTGTCAGACAGAAAGTGGCAATAGAGACTTCCACTGGCTGCTGCACTTAGCTATGATTAAAAGTTTGTTGAAGCTTCACGTGGCGACAGCTCAACAACCCACTCATGGTCACCGGAGATGGAGGATGTCACCTGCTTCAGGAGCACAGCATCCCTGTAAGCTGAGTGCGAGCTGTACAAACCCCCATCAATATCAGCTTCAGGGACCAGAGAAACAAAGCGGTATGGAGTATAATTTAAGAACTATAAAGAACCTATACATGTGAGCCTGTATAAAAAGACAGACTTCAACCCCTTCAAGCTAAAGCCATCCTTGACCCACTGTTCTAAACAGGACAGACTCTCCTGAACAGTTAATTTGATTGTCCTTTGCTTGGCTTTTTCTTTAGTTCAGAAAAATGAACATCCTTTTGACAATGCCTGCTGAGGGCATCAGGCACGCTGACCCAGAAATCAGCAAAGAAAACAGAACATAGACAGCAAACAATAAATAATAGTAGCTAAATACAGTGCTGTGAAAAAGGGCTTGCCCCCTTCCTGATTTCTTACTTTTTTTGTATATTTGTCACACTTAAATGTTTCAGATAATCAAAAAAATTAATTCATACTGTACATTTAAGAAAACTCAAGTAAACGCAAAATGCAGTTTTTAAATGAAGATTTTTATTTTTAAGGGGAAAAACCAAAACCTGCATGACCCTGTGTGAAAAAGTGACTGCCTCCTATACCTAATAACTGGTTGGGCCACCTGTAGCAGCAACAACTGCACACAAGCGCTTGCAATAATAGAATACAATAGTCCTTTATTGTCATTGTATCCTGTAACATGTACAATGAAATAAGTAAATCACTGGCAGTGAGTCTTTTACAGCACTGTGGAGGAACTTTGGCCCGCTCATCTTTGCAGAAATGTTGTAATTCAAGAACCCAAGTGTTCTTTAGCTTGAGGTCATGAACAGTTGGCCAAACATTCTCCTTCAGGATTTTGTGGCAGACAGCTGAATTCCATTTACCACAGCAAGTCCTCCAGGTCCTGAAGCAGTAAAACAGCCTCAGACCATCACACTACCACCACAATATTTTACTGTTGGTGTGATGTTCCTTTTCTGAAATGCTGTTACTTTTATACCTGATGTGAGGATTAAGGGGTAGAAAATGGATGGATGGGTAATGGGACACACACCATCCAAAATTTTCAACTTTTGTCTCATTAGTCCACAGAGTATTTCCCCAAAAGTCTTGAGGGTCATCAAGATATTTTCTGGCAAAACTGAGATGAGTCTTTATGTTATTTTTGGTCAGCAGTGGTTGTCATCTTGGAACTCTGACATGCCTGCCATTTTCACCCATCATGTCTCTTTCTTATGGTGGAGGAGGTTCTTTGGATGCTGTTGTGGGACCTTTTGTGACCTCTTGGAGTACTTATGGTATGGCCACTCCTGGGAAGGTTCACTACTATTCCATGTTTTCAACATTTGTGGATAACGACTCTCACTGTGGTTCGCTGGAGTCCCAAAGCATTAAAAATAGCTCTACAACCTTTTCCAGACTGATAGATCTCAGTTTCTTTGATTCTAATTTATTCCTGAATTTCTTTGGATCGCAGCATGATGTCTAGCTTTTGAGGGTCATTTTGTCTACTTCACTTTGCCAGGCAGGTCTAATTTAAATTATTTCTTGATTAAGAACAGGTGTGGCAACATCTTGTTCAGGAGGAAGTGAGGGCAGGCGTGGAGGAAGTACGAGCTAGTAGGATGGTGGG
>JAQQAE010002759.1:0-21582 GCA_029823295.1 Pseudamia nigra | reverse complement strand
TCATTGGTTAATTTTCATAATTTTTTTATTTATTATTACTTTTGTCAGATTCAAGTTATTTCTGTGACCATTGTGGGATTTTCGGTCATTAACAGAGGGTACCAACAACGTTGTCCATGTCTGTACAGCTCTCAGCCCTTTCATTCTGTCAGTGACCGGTGTTCTGACACGGGACCCAAATTGCGACAGGACACATTGTTACTTTATGTCAGTGGGCTCTGTGTTTCTCAGCCACTCACTACAACTGCAGCAGCGAATGCCTGGTACTGACTGTGGCCATGAGAAGTATCGCAAGGATGTGCTGAGAATGATTGACAGCCACCTTATCCCTCGTTGATGGAATTGAGCAGGAGTGACAGAGGCGCTATGGAGTTTTAAGAATCATATTGCAGGCTGTAGGTGATGCAAATGGAGGCATTTTCCCCCCACATGACTGCATTAATGTCCTAAAAATTTGAACACAAGTGTGTGGGCTTGGGCCTCCATCTCTGTTGACTGGCTGAGGGTCCAAACCCACTGCCCAGAAATGTTAACTAAACAAGAGAAAAACAGGATGAGTCAGAATGAGTGATGTTGTGATTGAGAGAAAATATTATTGTGTAATTACTTATTAATTGTATGAGACAGGTTTGGTCATTTCTGTACCAGTCAGTTGGTTAAAGTTTTATTTGATGAAGTTCTTGTTGAATGGCTGTAGATAGTGTTGATGTTCAAGTGGATCCCCTGACATCCCCTTCCTGTTGAACATTCAAACAGATCCATCTTTAAACGCGGTCCTTCAGGTATGAGGTCTAATATGTTACCATAGTATTTTTTTTTTTTTTATTGTCAATGAATCCACGTGAGTCTAAATTTCACAGCATCTGACATATATGATTAGTTACCAGCTGTATAATCATGAAGACTCAACTTATTCTATCAATGAATAAAGTAAGCAGCGAAGGTGACAAAATTAGCAAAATAATCATCAAAAATGAACAACAGTTAAACTAAATTAATGAAATTATAAAGAAAACAAAATTGCACAAAATAATAAACAAATCATCCAAAAAATGAAAAAAGCAATCAATTAACCTGGCAAAATGTGTACAAAATGATTAAAAAAATTAACAAGTAATATACAAATTGAGATGGTTCTCTGGCAAACAAAATAAAAAACCTATAAAAAAAGAAAAAAAAATCAGAAAATTAACAGGTGGGAGTAAAATAATTCAAGAAAGTGAATAACTTTCTACAAAAACAAACAGAAAATAATTAATAGAATGGAAACAATAATGGACAGACATTCAGTGGTTATATAAAAAAACAGCATTAAGAAAATTAAGAAAACCATCCAAAACTACACTAAATAATCAGTAAATAAAAAAATCTGCGCAAAATAGTATGCATATCTGGGAAACGCAGGTGTGCACCATAAACCTACAAGTACTAGTGAGCGTATTCATTTCTATGACACCCTGCATTATTCAAGTGCACTTCTGATTCTTTTTAAATGTTTGGTTGTCCATCTGTTCTGTGCATGACAGCACACACCAACACTTTCCTCCCAACTTTCATTTTCTCCTCCGTCTGAACTTAGAAACAGACAAATCTAAAAACAAGGTCGTCGTCATCCTTTAAACTTCCCCCATCATCCTGAAACCCAGCAGCCTTCTGCTTAAGGTACACTGTGATCAAGGTCTGAAGTCTTGACTTCCTGAGTAAGAAGTAATTACAAGAACAAAAACTGTCTGTGAGTTCTGTGCAGCAATGAGGTGTTCTTCCCTTTTTACAGCCTGACGTCCTTGAGGAAGCAGCCTTTGTGTGAATCTCCTAACATGGAATGGAACTGACTAAACAGTGTCACACTATGTACTTTTTTGAGGTGTATTGCGCATTAAAATGAGTGAGTCTGTCACTGAAACAATGATCTTGTTGCAGGATTAAAGTTTTTCTAACAGCTTCAAAGGGACATCTCAAAAGTGTTCCCTCCAACAAAAAGTGGTCATCTTAGTCTTGTTCATTTTATAATGACTACATTCTTTATGCACAATGTGGCCTTATTAGAGGCTTCACATGTGTTTGGTGACTCTCCGAGTGACCATTTACTTTTATAAAACTACCACAAAACAAGATAAAGTCTTATTTTAAGCAGAAATCCTGGATCTCTCTGAAAGGAGTTTAAAGGGATTTTTAAATTGTCCACAGACTCACCCTTTTTTAATAGAGCATAATAAATACTGAGTGATCCTAATCAAGCTGCTTTTGTTGAGCTATATGAACAGGGAATCTCTCAGAAAGGGCTGAATCTGCCATTTTCTAAGGCAGAGGTTTGGAGCTAGTCCAGATTTTCAAACAATGTTTTTGTGTCTTGACAATCAAATAAGTGGATCTTTATCAGGAAAATTATTTCACTGGTCTACAACCAAAACCCACTCATGGTTATTATCACATAAGTGGAGCTGGCTTACCACAAAAAGCAACAGACTAATGCTTGACTTAACAGTAATTTAACATCATACAAAGAGGAAGAAGCACATGTGAATGGATGTGAAACTGAAGGAGTCTGTGATGACAGGGTTTCCCCAGAAAACTTGTTAAGCCCAGTGGTTCAATGGCCCAGTGACAGGGTGGCCCCGGTGGCCCCGGTGGTCCTGGTGGTCCTGGTGGGTGGCCCGGTGGCAGCAAAGCCTGTTTTTCGTGAATTCAGGTAATGCTATTTTTAAATGTCATTTGTAAAAATTGCATTTTGTGGAAATTAGTTTTAATTATTCACCATATAACCTACATGCCATGTTATTATCTTCTGTCAGTCGTACATACCTCATTATTAAAAATGATGCAAATTAAGGTGTTGAATCTTAAGACATAGGATCATATAATTTACTTTAACTTATTTTAATTAATGTACATTTATTTTCTTAAACATCATTTGGATTTTCTAATATATTTTTGCTCTTTTTTATCTCTTATAATTCTAAATAGCATGTATTTTTAGCCATTCATTCAAATGAAATTTATTTTACTGCCCTTATCTTTTGTGAATCAGTACATACATGCATGTTAAGAGTAACATGAAAAATAGTGTTGATTGGCTCGATCACTAATCAGTCACTATCATGTGATCAATTAGGTGTCATGTTGGTGGCGCTCCAGACACGTTATCGAGAAAAGAAAAGTGTGTGTGTGTGTTTGCATATGTGTGAGTGTGTGAAATCTCATTTCTGGAAGTCATCTCCATGAATCGGTGGTATTTTGATCTGAAACATAAAACAGATGTTCTAGGGACAAAGGAAAATAAAAGTAACTTTTAAAAAAGGGTACACTATGTCATGTTGAAGATAAAAACTAGTGGGTCAGAGGTCTGCAAAATGAACCTCCACTCAAACAAACCTAAAACCAGATTTATGACAATGAAAAGACATTATTTAATTATTTTTTTTCCCCCAACAATGGCTTACAAATATTATTCATCCCCCTCTGCTTCTTTGGCAACCTCCCTACTGTGCCTTTTCTTTCCCCTGAGCCTCCATTTGTTACACTTGTTTTTTATTCTCAGGTCATCATATTTTATTGTCTGCCTTCTGTCCCCACAGTCTTTCTACTTACTCATTCTCATCCAGCTCCCCTGCTGTCTCTCGCTTCATCCACTCGCTTCTGTCGCCAGTCTTTCCATCTTCCCTCTAACCGT
The DNA here is from genome assembly GCA_029823295.1 of Pseudamia nigra. Taxonomy (NCBI): domain Eukaryota; kingdom Metazoa; phylum Chordata; class Actinopteri; order Kurtiformes; family Apogonidae; genus Pseudamia; species Pseudamia nigra. The sequence goes on along the minus strand of JAQQAE010002759.1, from coordinate 17,912 downwards.
TCATATGACTGTGAGAGTGCTGCCTCCTCACAGTGGAGCCTGGTACTAAGTGAAAGTCACAGGGAACATTGGTAGTCTTCAGAAGCTTAAGGCATTATAGTGGAAGTCATCTATCAGCCAAACAGACTGTCACCCTGATGCAGCACAAACACACACACATCCACAAGTGCACATACACACCTCATGCACATGGAGACATTTGAGTTGTCAACAAGACACTCTTTCCATTCACCACACACAAACTAGATATTTAAAGTTTATTCCTGGTGTCCTGCAAGTGAAACGGTAGCACTCTGCAGTGTGTGCAGTAGCTTGTGGAGTGCATAGGACAATCTTCTGACACTGAGCAGAAACTAAACAGCTATGTCTACTGTAAGTGGTTTTGAAAGAGTCACACAGCAGAGCTTTTTCACAGATGCAACTGCAACTATACACACACACACACACTCAAAACCTACAATATGGCACCAACACACCATTAAATTGTCCATAAGACGAGTTGCAGATACCATGCAATGACAAGCTGGTTTGACACTTCCAGCCATGACACACAGCATTAAGTTACACTCTAATATGAAAGTGATAATTTGTTTATTCATCCGGCTATTTACAGAGGCACATTGCATTGATGGAAGCACATCCTCTCAGAAGTTTAGGAATTATACAATGTGTCTCATTTCTCAGTGTAGTTCTATCAGTGGGTATCGATGCTGAGTGACTGGGTCACATGACATGACAGAGGTGTAAAATCTTCATTAGACTTAAAAATGTGATTACACTTTGATTCACCATCAATAAATCATGTCTTCAGTTACTGCGCATGATTAATGGGTGACACAGTGGTGCAGTGGGGGTTTGATCCAACACCGGCTGGCTGTGTGGAGTTTGGATGTTCTGCCTGTGTCTGTGTGTGTTCTCTCCAGGTGTTCCGGCTTGATCCCACAACCAAAAACATGCACTCGGTTAATGGGTCACTCTAAACTGCCCCTATGTGAATGATTGTCTCTATATGAGCCTCTGGCCCAGGTTGTCATTGCAAATGAGAACTGGTTCTCAACAGACTTAGTTGGTTAAATAAAGGTTAAATTGAGGTTTTTTAAAAAAAAAAAATCATAATCCAATACAAGAAAATGAATCTAGACTCTATTATATTTAGAAAGTTCCTTCACAAATTAGACTCCAGTAATAGATCATTTAAACAGCTGCATCTTTTCAGTACGTTTATCAGTGTAACACAGTACAGTATGCACACATTATCGAAACACAACACAACGTTCTGGGCAGTGCTGAACGAAATGTGAATTACCATCTGAATAATTTGATTTGTTATGAATCACAATCACAAAACTGCACACATACAATGAACTGCACACCTACACTGAAACGTTGCTATAGGAAGTGATCACATAAAAAAAACACTGACTTCTACTTTACATCAGTAATTTTACGTATTTTTTTCTCTCATTTTTCAAAAATATTCTACGTAATGTGAAATGATTAACTAGCTTTTCACAATTACAAGCCCCCAATGCCACAATTAAAAGATCGTTGACCATCATCTAGAACTTGTGCCCCCAGTGAAGCTTCGCCCCTGGTCAGCAGTGAAAGTCAGAGTTAAGGTTCTGGCTCAGGTCCTTCATTAGCATCCACACTAGCTGTACGAAGTTACTGTAGCTCAAGCTTTAGAAGAACATCAACTTATTTAAGTGAACAACATTTATTGGAATGTGATGACATGAAAGTTTTTATTCTAAAATGTAGCTGCTGGTTTTTATTGTAGGAAGTTTTACACATGTAATCAGTGGAGTTTCCTATAGTGTTGAGATTAATCAGCAGGGTTTCCTATAGTGTTCATAGTGTAATGTGTAAGTTTTAAGAAGAATTAATAATGATGCTACAGCAGTAAAATCACATCTCCTTACATACATCGTATTGAAGTATATTGGTAGTTATTTTTAGCTTATGACTTGTACGACTGGCAGTGACTCAGGTGACAAATTAACTGTAATTGTAACTTTTTGTTCAGCTTCACTGTACAAAAAGTCATTTGCATTTAGATGCGCTGAAGTGAACATGTTTACTACTAACCTGGAGAAGTTCATCTCTAACCTGATGCCTCGTACTGTCGAAAACTGAAATATCTCTGACTACCCTCTGTCACAAAAAGGAAAATGCTCATCATTCTGCAATAATTCATGTAATAATTAACAACTGCTTTCTTACTCTGTTCATAGGTCGCAAATTTGTTATCGCCAACGCACGGGTGGAGAACTGCGCCATCATCTTCTGCAACGATGGATTCTGCCATATGTGTGGTTTCTCCCGTGCGGAGATCATGCAGAAGCCGTGCACATGTAACTTCCTGTATGGACCCAACACCAAGCGGCTGGCCATTGCTCAGATGGCACAGGCCCTGCTGGGGTCGGAGGAGAGGAAAGTGGAAATCGACCTCTATCGCAAAGACGGTAGGAGCAGTGAAAATGCCCGAGTGAGTGAGGGATGTGTGTGTTCGTGTGATTGAAGAGACAGTGGTTATGCTTGGTTCTAGTTGTCTCGTACAGCAGAGGACAGAGAAATGGATGCGGAAAGATACAAACCTGACTCTGTGTGTGTGAAACTGCAAAGTGCATTTGAAGGAATAATAGTGGTTAGAACATATTAATCTCTGTGGTTATGTGTGTTTTTAGATAGAAGGAGTATTATTCTGTACTTGTGTACCGCGGTTTTGCTCAAGAGACATTTTGAAGCCATTGGAATGATTTAGGTCCTCATCTTGGTTGTTTGCATCTCACTGTATTAGTTTATTAACTTAATTAAGAGTAGAGCCAAAAGACTTATAAATCTTTGAAACGGGCCAATGTTGATAATTAGGCTGATAAATGTCAAATGATTCTGTTTGAAGAAGGGCTGTCAAAATTAATGTGTTAATCCGGATAAATTCATTTGCATGATTAATTAGATAAAACATTTTAATGCAATTAAAGCATGTGCAATGCACAGTAACTCAAAATCCCACAATTACACCCATTCACACAGATTAACCACTGATTACCGGTAAACAACTCAAAAACGCAACTATCTGGTGGCAGAACCAACTCCAAGGTTTGAATATAAAAAAAGAACAATAGCCCGACATAAAGTATTTTGCACGTTCTGTGAGAGGGTTTTTTCATTTCACTGAACCACACAACAACGTCGGGGCATCAGTCGGGGTGTGTTCACACTTGTGGCTCGTTAGCTTTGTTATGATTTAGGGGATGAAACGATACATTTGTTGTACTTGTCCTTTGCGTGGTTTGTGTTCACAGGGTATCAGTCTGTATCAGAACAGACTTCTAAACGAATGCCATTCTGCTTCTTTTTCTTCTACCAAAGAGTCTGACCAATGAAAGAAGAGTTTTCTCCACATGGCATTTGTTTATAAGTAGACAATAAAATGAAGTTTTTACCAGAGTTGCAAGATGAGCAGACACAGTGGAGAGTGAGTGATCGGCGTACTGGAGACCAGTCTGTCCATCAGGACGCCACACACATGAACATGCACAAATCAACCATTTCTCACCTAAGTCACCATTTCCACCAGACATGTCACACATTGAACAGCTTCAGGATAATCTGGATAGATGTGTGCAACAAAGACTACCGACTCCACAAAATGTCCATCAGCTCGGTCAAACCCTCCAGGAAGAAATCAATCACCTAATGAACTCTATGTGGAGAAGGTGTGCAGCTTTACTGAAAGATGTCAATCGTTGTTTTCAACCCTTCTCTATAAAAACCTCCTCAGTTTCATTTTGAATTGCATTATTGGTTCAAACTTCTTTCCGTTCAGTGAACGGAAGTTTTGAATGTTGTTTTCATATGAATTTATTCAGTGGAGTAACGAGACAAAAATGCAAATGTTGTCTTTGATTTGAGAAAATGATCAAAATGAATAAAATAATCAAGAAAATGAAAATAAGTGAAGAACATGATCCACAGCTGAAACAGAATAGTCAAAGAAATGAACAAAATGGGAAACAAAATAACCACAAATTGACTAAATAACTGAGAAAAGTATCAAAAAATATAATTAAACCATAAATAATCATCAGCCCAAAAAAGATGTCATTTATGTAAAGCAGGATTTTTACAGATAAAAAAAACACGTAGATTTAAACTACTGGGATAAAGACACAGGAACTGATGAATTTAAATTGTTTTTCTGGTAATTTGAGGTGGGTGAATCCCCCTCCTCCCCCTCAAATCTCCACTGCTGCATAGTCCTACTGTAAACAAAATGTTCATCTTCAAAAGACAACACATACAAATGATTTACCATTTAAGATGCACTTGGGAGAAAAGAAACGAGGGAAATCCCTCTGAGAATTCTCTCCACCCCATTTTTGTCTCCACACTCGCCAACTGGACCCGAACCAGGTAACGAGATGCTGGTCGCCACGACGATAGGCAGCTTCCATGGTGATGAAGAGCAGCCGTAATAAAGTCAGCAGTCCCTGGGCGATGGCCAAATCATCTGTTGGACATTTTCCACCTGTAGTCAGACGCCAGAGCAGCAGCAGCAGGAGGAGGAGGAGGAGGAGGAGGAGAAGGAGGAGAACCAGGAGGAGGAGGAGAAGGAGGAGAACCAGGAGGAGGAGGAACCAGAGCCAGAAATAAAAAGGAGGGGAATAGTGCAAATTCGAAGAAAGACAGTTGAAGCAAAGTAAGGGGATGAAAAAGACAGATGATGAAAGTGTGGGTCTCATGTAATCTGATGCGGAGTTGGTGATAACTCAATGTTTATTGCAATTATAATAATTTTTAAATATTAATAAGCATTTAAAGTTTAAATAAACACAAATAACATATATTTTTAAAACAACATCAGGGGCAAAATGTGGATCTTTTTGTGTTCTTTTATTCTTTTGACATTTTGGGCTTTTTTATATCAGTCTTATACGCTGTTTTTGTCTCTTTAAAAAAATCTTTTTCCATTGATCATTCATATTGTTCTTGTAAGTGTGCATTTTTCAAGTCATTTTAAAAAATCTTTTTCTTCTTTTTTTGTCTTTTATAGTATTTTCACATTTTTGCATTAATTTGCTACTGTCTTATTACATCTTTTACTAATAATTTGAAACCACAAATAAGCTTCTGTTTTCCTCATTGTTCGCTCAGAACCAAGAATCAGCCTTGAATAAAACAACGACTTTACATGTGCATCTTGTGCTAATTATCAGTACTGACTGATGTAAACCTTGGTGGACTGCTCAGCTGTGATCTGAAAGCTGTCTTAGCGGTGAGAGGGAGAGAGACAGAAACTGTGAGGGACGGCGCCAGCTGTCTCTTCTCTGGCGATGCTTGTCAGGAGGGCTTTGCCAATTCTACGCTCTCACTCTCCACTGTTTACGCTGACGTCCACACACAGACACTCACCTTTGATCCACTATACACAAGTATCTCGCAAAAAGCGACCGCTCTGTATATAAAATGACAAGGTGTCGTCATTTCTGTCTCACTGGTTACGCTCACCATGCTAACTGTGCACACTTAAAGGATTTGACAGCAATGACATTTAATGCGTTCAAGGCTCTTGTGCTGGTCAAGCCGCGGTTAGTGGACACACTGCGATAGCTTGTTGTAGCTAGTTTTGAGTGAGAAAATGAGATGGAGAACGAGAGACAGAGGGAAGGGAGAGGGAGTGAGACAAGCTCTGTGCATCATAGACCCCAAGTAACCGAGGACTATGCAGCAGAACCGTCGACTGTATATACAGTATTACTGGACAAAGTGACCGTGACGTCACCCATTATTTTCTGAAGGGCCATTCAAAGGCCAATCGACTTGTCACTTCCTGGACGGCATATTGGAGCCAAAAACAGGATGTAACTATATTTGGATGAACGGCAGCGGGGCTTACGAAGCGTTCATGCCAGAGGACTCATGGGAAGCTAATATTAGCTGCTAGCTTACTGATTGATGCATTAAAACTTCACCACGCAGTGTCAAACAAAGACATATTACATGTTGTTAGTGTAAACACTTACCCACGGCTGCAGTCGAGTGTATGTCATGTATAACTATGAACATATTGACTAAATAGAAGATATGAAGATCTGAATCGTCCAACTTCACAAGTTATCTGTTCCTCTAGCGACATGTCAATCAAACCCCAGCACGGCAGTGATTTGTTAGATTATTTGCTGCAGTATCTTAATAACAGAGCAAAAAGTTAAAGATGGACCATCACATTATCTGAGACCATGATGAGCCATGAAAAAATGTATTCACTTAGTATTTTCAGATAGAATCACATGTATCTATGGGAAAAAAGCTTCTTGGAGCCATACGATTGGTTCCCCTGTGGCCAAGTGGTGGTATTACAACTTAAAGTTACTTCTGCATTGGCCTCACTGAACAGCCCTGCTTGTTGCCCCTTGAACAGACCTAAGGGAGGGTTAAAGGTCACTTGACCTAGACTTAACTATACGCTTTGTCAAAAAGGAAAGAAGTCATTGTACTTTGACCTCCTGCCATTTCTAGCTGTGTAGTGATGTTGAACATGTCACCTACCTCTGAGTTACTGACTGTGCTGATTTCAAATGGGCTGTGACCTTCAAGTACAAAGGTCAAGGTCAAGACAGTGAGTTTGCCCTTTCACAGCTTCTTGTTTAGTTTTCATGTTGGTTTGTTGTTGATTGTTGGTAAGTTAGACTTACTGTTGCACTATTGCAGCCTAGATGAAGACTGAAAGGGAAAGCAGCTGATTTGATAAGTTATGTTTATTTTAGTTTCATTTCAGTCTCATTGTTTAATGCAACTTTTATTTGATTTTCATGGTTTTCAATATCTTTCAACAAAATAGTTTTTTAAATTAGTTTTTTAGTTTTCACATACAGTGGTGTTGGTGATTATCTGAATAAGTGTCCAGAGCTTTTACTTTGATGTAGATGTAGCATTTCAGCTCAGCCTTCACAATATCAGTTGAAATAATACAAAAATAAAGAATTGCTAAAGGAGGAGGTGTGCCCAAACTTTTGACTGGTAGTGTAGGAGATGTGCTGGGATGTAAAACACAACAGGACGGAGTAAAAGAAGTTTCAGTGTTTCCTTACTTAAACATATACACCACACAACTGCAGCCAGGTGTCGAACTCTGAACGTTCAATCCGTGATGTGGATTCATGTTTTCACTCCATCTTCCTCAGTTCATGGTCTGTTTCTGCTGTAAAGATGTGAGGATGCAATCTGACCTCTGTTTCATAAGTGAAGGCTTCAAAACGCTTCATGCTAATACCTACAGCTGATGAAGAAAACACTGTAAGCTCATCAAATCACTGTAAACAGGCTCTGAATCTGCAAGCGTAGCCACTTCAATGCTACGTCATGTTGTGTGTGTCTGTGTGTGTGTGTGTGAGAGAGAGAGAGAGAGAGAGAGAGAGAGAGAGGGAGTAGGGGGTGGAGCACTGGTTTAGTTAAGAGAGGGAATTGAAACAGCTTAAACAGACTACGTGACAGTTCATGCAAGTCATTTTTTGTGTTGCACACAGTCAGCTGCAGTACATCAAATATATTCAATGTATCACCCAGTCCTAGCTTGAGCTAAGTGAGGAGATCTGAGAGGGTTTGAGTCCACTGATGCACTCATACAGTGACGGAGCTCTGCTGGTACAACTGCATGGAATCACATCATCATTCTTTGTACACAGAGGTGAGTAAAAGTAGAAGCTTCAAAACTGTTACAGGAACTGAAGTGGCACCATTTATAAGACAATACTAACACCAGTCATTCACCTGTCCAAGACATAGACTATATGTTTTCAGTGCAGTCTGCTCCATGGATCGAGGCATGTACTGTATTTTTGGATGTAAAGAGTTGCAGATCAGGAGAATTGCTTTGTACTACATCCAAGGCAGTAAACAAATAACTGGGCATGAAGTGTTAGCATAGTGACCCTGATGACTCCTGTCTCTTAGTTGTAGTCACATAAACTAAAGCACAATGACAGAAGCACAGTCTTAGGTAACCCCTTCAGCCTACTTGGAAATCATCAGAGAATGGCTGATCGAACACTGCAGACATTTCTCATCCATAATGCACATAAAGAGGAAACACTATGCCACCTCTCCTTGTGTGCTCCTCCTCCCTCCCTCCCTCCCTCCTGAAGCCAAACAGAGAAAGGAAAGAATAGTGTTGATGTTGAAAAGCAACCTAGACATTGTGTGTTTTATTTGGAATGGCGGTACTGTATAGCTATGACTCACACATACATGCATGTAGTGAATGCACATACATAGACACATACACATATATGTGTGGACACACAGTCTTCCTTTGAGCCCATTTATCTAGTGCCAAGCTCAGGCATGAGCCTTCACGATGATGGATCTCCCTTCTCGCTCTCACGCTCAATTGTCCAACTCCAATTGCTCACCAGCTTAATCAATCATGGTCTCCAGGTAAACTGTGATAGGACGGCGTGCTCATGCACACATTCGCACAACACATAGGGCTTTATGTAAAGAAAGGGTTATTGCCCCTGTTGCATTTTCCTCAAAGGCTTTTTCAGTGGATTAATACCTCTGTTGTTTTACTCTGGCTTTGAAAACACAGAACAGAGAGCATCAGGGTCAGGTTGGAAAGACTTTAGTAGTATGAGTGTTGAGTAAATAATAGCATCTAGTAACCAGAGGGTTGGAGGTTCAAATCCCGCTGCATCCCAAATTGGCAGCCACATTTCTGTCAGTCTGCCCCAGGGCAGCTGTGGCTACAGATGTAGTTTACCACCACAAGGAGAGAATGAATAATGGATTCAGTGTAAGTGCTTTGGAAAGACTTGAAAAAGCAAAATATAAATCCAATCCATTATTATTATTATTCTTTTGCAGTGAGAACACAATCAACTGGGCAACTACCACAACTGACTCATAACTGTGATTCTCACTCCACTAGTGGGAGGTAGTAATCTACTAAGTCATGAAGTTTGAACTTAACCTGATTGTCCATAGTGTTTTGTGTACGTGGTGATGTGCACTACTCATAACCCATTTTCATCTGCAGTACCTTTCAGTGGCATGTCCTCATCTATTCAGATGCATAAAGACATTATTTTCAGTTTACAGTCTGGATTTCCGGTAGAACTGGGTATTTTTTTCAATTAATGAACAAAATAAAAAGGAAAATATATTGGCTTATGAACAGCTTTTCAAAAATGAGGGAAATACACTGTATGCTTGCACTGAAGGTTTCATAAAGCTGATGAATATCTGAGCATTTTCACAAGGCTGTAACATTGGATCTGACATTTTACAACTTTTAGATTATTAAATAAGATGTTTCTTCTGCAAAGATATTACTGTAAGCTTTACATATGATTGTATGGACATCAGTTCAGATAGGAGGATGCAGAAATGCTGCATCAAAAGTGCATTACGAGTAAGTGTCCAGCAGTGAGGACATCATGCAGTAATGCGTGATCAGTGAGCAGTTTTCCCTTTTGTATTTCAGTGAACAGCATCATAACAACGCTTGCTAATTTCTGTTTTCCCATGCAGTCTATTTATGCATGAGCCATCCAAGTCTAGACCAAAACTTCTGAGTGGACAGTGCTTCAGATTAGAGAACAGTCTGAGTTCATGTTTCTTTGGATGAAAACATTTTGAATGCCATCCACCCACCCACATCCATCCGTCCAACCATCCATCCACCCGCCGTCCAGGAGAATGTCCGTCCATCTGTTGGTGACCTCAAGCTGAAGCACACTTGGGTTCTGCAGCAGGACAATGATCCAACACACACCAGCGAGTCCACCTCTGGATGGATAAAGAAAACGAAATGAAGACTTTGGAGTGTCCTAGTCAAAGGCCTGACCTGAATCCCATTGAGATGCAGTGACATGACCTTAGAAAGGTGCTTCGTGCTCTAAAATCCTCCAGTGTGGATGAATTACAACAATTCTGTAAAGATGAGTGGGACTAAATTCCTCCACAGTGTCTGTAAAAGACTCACTGACACTTGATTGCAGTTGTTGCTGCTAAGGGTGGACCAACCAATTATTAGGGTTAGGGGGCAAACACTTTTACACACAGGACCATGTAGGTTTGGATTTTTCCCCCTTAAAAATAAAAGCATTAATTTAAAAACTGCATTTTGTGTTTCCATGTGTTTTCTTAAATATGTAATATTAATTTGTTTGATGATCTGAAACATTTAAATGTGACAAACATACAAAAAAGTATGAAATCAGAAAGGGGGCAAATACTTTTTTGCATCACTGTATTTGTTTAATGAAGCAATGGTTAAAGAGAACAGCACTTGATGTTTTTGAACAATCTTATCTTTATCTTTGTCAGTAAGATTGTAACAGGCATTAGCTTAGTCATCATCCCAATATGGGCAAAGTGCAAACTTCTGGCATTAAAATAGTTATAGGTGACATCCTGATGACTCAGCTGACTTTTAACATGTACAGTCTATGCCCCAGTCCTTTATGTGTATGTGCATACTGTATAATGGTGTGGCCTATTTGGAACTGTGGTAAAGCTATAAAACACAACCCGCAGTTTTCAGGGAACTGGATAAAACCCCAAGGCAAGCATTATGAGCACAATGACTTGCGTGTGTTGTGGGTGTTGAGAACGAGCAGGTGTCTGTCAGACAATGTGTGTATTCTAACTGTGATAAAAACCCAGTGGAGCAGGCTGTCCTGTGTGACTGGAGGGACTCTTGATTGCCTAGCAGCGGTAGCTAAGCAAAGCACTTAAAGACATGCAGCCTCTCAGGAGAGGTAAGTGCTGTGGATGATCCCACCTCCAGCTAAGAGCACCAAATGTGAACACACACACACACACAAGACTAATGCTGTCAGCTATCGCCCACACTACAAGTTGCATTAGGTTTTTGAACCAGAGAGGCATCCACTTTCAAAACAGTGATGCTGAGCTTTTTGTTTTATTCCTGTACAAGTAAGTTCAACAACCACATGAAACTGCACTTTGGCTCATGGCAGCACAGAGAAGAAACATGAGATGGACAAACAGACAGGTGACAAACAGTCCATCTGGATTAGTTTAATGCTCAGATTTAGTGGAAAATACCTGCAATGTAATACACTGGAAAATGGCAAAAACAAAGAGAAGATCACTCTCAGCTCAAAGTTTGCAGCCTGGTAGCTCTGAGGGGACGTTGGTTTGAGAAATGCTTCTTTAACGAAAACCTGTCACTTACACTGAGAGAAGTCACATCTGTAATAGTAGTAATTATAGTAATAATGATAAAACATCCCTCCCATCCTACTTGTCTGGTTTAAATTCTCAAATTTTCCTGAGAGATGTGTGTCTACATGTGAAATGCTTTGCTTCTTCTTTCTTTCTTTTTTTTTGGTGATACGCAAATACTGAATCGTATGTCAAAATGTGATATTCTGCATTGTGTGTCATTAATCAGTCAGTGTGCTGCACCAGGCTACATTGCATGCGCACACATCCACAAATAAACATGTTCACACAATAAAGTAGATTCATAGCTCCCAAACAAAACAATGACATGCTCCAGGTAATATGAAGTGAGATAATAATTAATATTCATGCTAAGTTCACAGCCATGGCCCTGACTCTGTACAAATGAAACAAATTCAATTCAGTTTAAGCAGCCAATTTAATGTTGCCCCAAGAAGAGTCTCATTAAGATGTCCTGGTAATCTTGTTATGGGAATCATCAGATTAAAAAGCTCTCAGTCAGTTTTTTGTCTCTGATGAGAAGTTTTCTATTGCAGTGGCCCTTTCAGTACTGTACATGTTACATTTGTGTGGATTTGCATGGACACAGGTTTGTGGCAGAGCATTTAAAGGTATTTGATAGTAGCACAAAGGTTTTAATCAGATGCATCTGCGCTACATCAACGCTCCAGTAGAGGTCTACTGATTGGACAAATGATTTCTCATGCCTCTTTCTTCCCAGTATATATTATTCATAACAGGAAACTCAGAAGGTAATGTAATAACAGACAGAGCACTGCTGCAGAACTAGAAGCAAGACAGGGTTTGATGTAAAATTAAGATGAAGTTGAAATGAGAACACAAACGATGCACAATTCTCGTGGTCAAAATGAATGAATAAATTAAATAAATACAGCGGAACCTCGGGTTATGAATTTAATCCGTTTGAGCATCACGTTCGTGACACAAAAAATTTGTGAGACAGGACCGGTTTTTCCATAGGTATACATGTAAAACCAATTAATCCCTTCCAGGATCCACGAAAACTGCGGTATGTGCACATTCATTCATTATTATTTGAAAAGGAAGTTATGTTAATTATTTGAAAAGGAATGCATGAAATTAGTTCTAAAAATGATTTAGGTGTCATTGTAAATCATTTTTAGAACTAATTTCATGCATTCCTTTTCACATGGCTGCAGGGGAGGAGGAGGAGCAAGGGAAGCAGAAAACCACTATGATTAAACCCATCCTTAAAAAGATTGACTGACTCGGGTGACTCAGCTACTTTACTGAAAGATTTCAATATGTACATATTAATGACAAGTCATCCACACAATCTAAAGTTTGTCACGGTGTTCCACAAGGCTCAGTACTAGGACCAATACTTTTTACACTATACTTCCTGCCTTTAGGTGATATTATAAGGAAACATGGTTTAGATTTTCATTGTTATGCTGATGATACACAGCCATGTTTGTCTCAAAGACATAAAGGACTGAATAACATCTAACTGTCTCCTACTGAATGAAGATAAAACTGAAGATTGTAATAGGCTCAAGGAATCTAAGAAGTACACTCCCGAATGACTTCCTTAATCTTGGCAACACTTCAGTAGAATCTAGTGCAGTTGTGAAAAGCCTGGGGGTGATCATGGATCAGGACTTATCCTTAAGTTTTCAAAAAAACCAGTCCATGTATTTGTTACCTCTAGGCTGGATTATGGTAAGTCACTACTGGCAGGATGTCCAAATAAATAAATAAAACATCTACAGCAGATCAAAAATGCTGCAGTATGAGTCTTAACTGGACTTAGAAAGAGAGATACTATTTCTCCAATACTAGCTTCTCTTCTTTCCCTCATAAGGGTAGCCCGGTAGCAACCTGGCTACCCTTATATTTTCCTATAAAACAATCAGAACTCTGTGCTCTCAGAGTGCAGACCTACTTGTGGTTCCTAGAACTGAAGAAGCTTCCTGAATAGGTAGTGAAACATCTTCAAACCAAATTTCCAGTCCAGTCGACAGAAGGAAAACCACACGCCTTGGATACTATGACCTGGATGGCTGAGAATCTTCACAGACTTGTGGTTCCTAGAATCTCTAAAACTAGAATGAGAGGCGGAGCCTTCAGTTACCAAGCTCCTCTTCTGTGGAACCAACTCCCAGTCTGGGGTTGGTATGCAGACATACTCTGTACCTTTAAAACTATGGTTTAAACCTTTTAACAAAAGTCAGAGGTATACTGGAGTTGTTTGGGGTGTTTCAGATTGAGCACATATGTGAGGCCAGACACCATGGCAAACGCTGTGGCAACTTGTTCAGGACCTCTTCTCCATCAATAACTTGCTTAGTGTTTTTGGGTGGTTGGAATGCCTCCTTGTTAATTGCCATGGTGGACTGCTGCGAGTCTTCAGCCTCATTTTCTTACATACCCTCCATCGCCATGAAAAATGATGTACAATGATCACTACCAGAGTGAAGACAGGGTAGCATTTAAAGAGTAAAATAAAATGACATAAACTGAAACTCACTGACTTACATAATGGAGACATCTAGTAGAAGTCTGCATGTGATGAAAAATCGACTCGAACAATGTCCTAGCTACCAGCAGGAGTCACAGCTGGCTTCTTGAATGTTGAAGTTACAGCCATAGTTGATACATTATTACTGCATTATACATTGTATTATTTCATTTTGCTTCCCAGTAAGCTTTTCTCACTGGTCTCACCAGGTGTAGTGGGCTCGCTCCTTCACTGTCCCTGCTTGCTGAGAAGAAAATTCATGAAGTAGTTGAATCTTCTTCCTCTTACCCTGTGTCTAACTAGGTAGCAACCACTGTGAGTGCGCCACCAGCAGGTTAGAGTGGGTATCACCGTCATTCTGTAACATTTTTAAGAATGTTACAAACCAGGCTTGATCTGATGGAATGAATGATTTCAGTTTGATATAATACTGTATCAAACTAAAAAAAAATAAGGTTCAACTGTGCCAATCGTTTAAAAGTAAATTTTCAATGCTCAAATGAATATGATTCTAATGGGGGAAAAACACATTAATGAAGTGCTGTTTGCCATGTTTAATTTTTTCAGACTATGCAATAAAAGGTCAAAACATCCAAGGGGCGTAAATACTTTTTATAGATTATGTAATGTATGTATTCCTCCATGTACTGCACCCTGTAGCCCTTGTACCATGCTCATCCTACAGTTGTCTCCCTCCTCACTGTCTCTCTCTGCCTCCGTCTTCTCCTGCTCTCCCACTTTGTCTAGACATTTCCGAGCTACAGGAGCTGCTCTGAGTTTGTCTGCAGTCGTCTGATAGACGAGCACGGGGGTTCTGTCAAACTGTCCTTGTACTTTTATTATTCAAAAAGCCTGCTTTCTGCACGAGTCAGCCTAATCTGAATATGCATAGGTGAAGTATGTAAATTTTTAGTGTCTCTCTCTGTGCTAAGTGTGTGACAACCTGAAGAACTGTTGTGGAAAAGTCTCAGTGGAAACTGTGTCAGTGTGCATACGTTAACCTGAATGGTAACATGAAGAAGTGCATCCGGTCACCACACACACACACACACACACACACACCCACACACACACACAGATGTGAAAGGTCAGGGAATATCTGCTGTTTTTCTCAGGTACCAAAATAAAGCCCTGTGTTTGTAACTGGACTTTCTAATGGTTCCCGTGACACAGCAGTAATAACTCAATGTTTGCCCTTACATCTACCAACAGTTGTAAATCATTTTTTAATATCACGCGTTGACATGTTTATTTCTAAGGCAATAATGTAACATTAAGCTGTTTAAAAAGTGGCTGATCTTGCAGGATATTTGTGTAATAAACAACATCTGTTGCTCTGACACTCAGCGTATGCACTGTGTGGATTCAAATCGACTGTAATTACAACTCACAGTAATCAAAACCTAATGTGCTTTTATTATATTATTCTTATTCATTCATTCAAAAATATATGCTTGATTTGGTTAAAAAGTCAAACTGAAATTATGGACAATATTGTGAATGGTTTCAGGGTACTTGACGGTATTTTTTTTTCCATGTATGCTTATCTTGATCCACCGCTTGCTGTTTTTTGTGGTAGGCAGGAACTCTATTAAATGCGTCTACTATTGCCATCGGAGTTGGGTGACCGCTAGCTGTTTCAGTTTTACCTGAGGATGTGGAGGGTGTTGATCTAAGTTTCATTCATTGATTTATTAACCTTTATTTAACCAGGAAATATCCCATTGAGATTAAAATCCTCGTTTTCAAGGGAGTTCTGTTCAAGAGGCAGCAGCCAAGACAAAGTACACTTATATATTTGCACAGAGAAGACGCAAAAGTTGAAACACATTTTGAAAAACAAGTACATTTTGTGGAATTGGCTTCAAAAACTCTCAGTTTGGATTTAAAATTGCTCAGAGAATTTAAATCAGTTAGCTTCCAGTCCTTCTGTAACATATTCATGCATAAAGTACAGAGTAAACAGAAATCCTTTTACCCATCTCCATACAAGCCTAACGGACTGAAAGCAACAAGTGAGTAGGATTCAACATTTCTCAGAGCACTTGAAGTGCAAATGTATGAAGGTAGTAGTTCCAGAATGGCCTTATAATTAAAGGTGACAAGTCCTTCAAGAGGCCAGAGCAGGACATCCTACTCCAGAGTATAATTGACAGTGATGAGTGGATGTCTTACAGTTTGTAATGTACCTCAAAGAAGCATGAGAAACACTATCAAACATGTGAAGACATTGAACAGCAGTATTCATGTAGAAAAGAAAGATGCAGCGACAAGATGCTTCTTTACATGCAAAGAAAAGCATTGCTTATTTCCAAAACAAAAGCCCGGATTTAGCCTCAACTTCTTCACAAGATTTTCTCTGTGTGGCTTGAAAGAAAGTGAGTCATGACAACAAATATTTGTATATACGTATGAACCACCTGTATTTTCATTCTTGGTACTCTGGTAAAGTGATGCAGCAGCTTGCTGTTGTTGTTAGCTTTAGTTAGATAACATTTGGTCCACGTCTGACCTTTGACACTGTAGAAGTATCCTAAGACAACAGGCATGGAAGCTTTTTCTGCATAAGTTCATCTGTGTCATCAGCTTCGACATCTGCTACAGCTTCAGTTTCTTTCTTAACACCCCTGATACCACCGGTGCTCCGTAGTGGTGCAGCAGCGAAGAACGTTTCCTGCTGCTATGAATTGGTGTACCGCCAAACATTAATGCAAAATTAACAACAAAGACAGAAAAAAAATCAAAAGACTTTTACACTGCATCTCTCTGTTTTCACTGGTACAAAATATAAACCAGCACAAGAGACATTTTCCCATTTTTGCAATTAGAAAATCAAAATTAAATCAAGTAAAAACTCCCCAAAGTATTAACAAAAATGAATGTTATTTTTGTGTGTTTGCTCCCCCTGTTGTACTCTGTTACTGCCAGCATCTTGTTTCACTTTAATCCAATGTAGATAAAGTTACATTTTATGCAACAATGCATGTACCAAAATGATATTACAGAGTAGTAAATATCTCCAAAGTGATTGCAGATCAGATTTTCTCAGTGGTTTCTTGTTGCTGGCACACACCCACACAAGAAGCAGGAATTTGGCAGATCTGACACACACGGTCAACCTGCCATCGTAACTGACAGACGAGGCAGGAGATAAATGTTGTGATACAGTGTTCAAAGGTGCAGTGGATCATCTTCTCCCTTATGGTCTCGTGAGTGTATGCACCAATCCTTTGTTCACAGCTACCTTTCATTCCATATCACTAAGATGTTTTTTTGTCATAAGTTTAATGATTTAACATGCAACCAATACAGATTTCCACACATTTAATAGAACATATCACAAAGTGTATGTGTACGTGTGCTAAATTTTCTGTTTTGTTCTGCACATCTTTCCTTTCCCTCTAATCCTTTCATCGAATTTGTTAGAATATAGGAATGGCAGCTGTAAGGAACTAACTAATTATTTGACCTAGCAACTCTAGATTGACTCTACGCATAATGTGTTTTTATCCACTTTGTGATAAATACATAATAACTATTGACCCATGCTGGTTCACCTATAATCCTCTGTTTTAGACTTTTTGTTTGCATTAGCTTCGATACCAGGTTGCTGTTGCTGCCTTGTGGACTCACCTAACAATGCACTCATCTTATACAGAGTGAGGAACACACTGAGCTGTGTTTGAGACAGTAATAGGGTGAAAAGGTGAAGCGGCTCCATCCTTGCAGCTTTATTTGCCTATTTGCCTGCCTGGCACCTGTCCATCAGGGCCTGTCAATCAACCTTTGCAGCCTAGAGCTGAGCCTATTATGATTCATTTTTATTCAAAGATCCATAGCTCTCGCACTGACTGAAGCTCTTTTGAGTTGCTGGATACAGTAATGGTATTGGGATAGATTTAATATGGTAAACAGTGCAAAAACTGCCCTCATAGTAAGCAGGTGGAGTCATTTGAAATGGAAAATATAAAATACAACTGTGCTGGCGTGTTAAAGTTCTTATGTTTAGTTACAAAAGACTAAATTACTCTACATCAGGGGTCTCAAACTCGCGGCCTGCGTGACGCTAGTTTGAGGCCCCCGCCTTGATATGAAAGTTTAATGTTAGTGCAGCCCGCGCGAGTTTGATATGGATGCTGTATGTGTTAGCACTACCTCCGTGCTAAATAGTTAGGTCTGTCTCATTTCG
>JAQQAE010002758.1:0-21584 GCA_029823295.1 Pseudamia nigra | reverse complement strand
ATGCACCTGAGCTCAATTTTGAGCTTCACGGCAAAGGCTGTGAATACTTATGTACATGTGATTTCTCAGGTTTTTTAATTCTTAATAAATTTGCAACAATTTTAAAAAACACTTTCACATTGGCATTATGAGGTGTGTGTAGAATTTGAGGAAAAAAATGAATTTAATCCATTTTGGAATAAGGCTGCAACATAAATTGTGGAAAAAGTGAAGCGCTGTGACTACTTTCAGGATGCACTGTATGTTTTACCTGACAACATGTTGACACCATTTTAGTCATTATTTTATTCTTTTTGTTCATTTTAATCCATTTTTCTTACCAATTTGTTCATTTTGGAAAATATTTGGGCAATATTTGTTCATTTATTAAATTATTGTACTCCATTTTTGGGCATTTTCATTTCCTGGATTAGCTTGTGAACTGTTCAACTTATGTTTTATTTTTGTTCATTCTCTTGTTTATATTCATTTTATTGACTATTGTCCATTGTTTGTTCATTTTCATTCAAATTTTTTATTTATTTGCTTATTCTTGTTCATTTTCTTAGCGATTTATTTTTCTTTAATTTTTGATCATTATGTTGTTTATCCTTGCATATTTTGTAGATTATTTGCACTAGTTCTGTCTTTTTGATTATTCTCCAGTTCATTTATTATAATGTGTTACTTCTGTCACTGGGGAGGCACCAAGGAGTCACAGGTTGCAGAGTCATGAAATGTGTGGGCTGGAAGTTAAGCTGACTCTCTACTCACTTTCTCTGGTTATCTGTGAGGGTGATTCCCTGTGAGGAGACTTTGAAATGCACCACAGTGGAGGTTACCGGGGGGTTGGCGTTCAGAGTCATAGTGGTGGCTTTCTGCACTGCCTGCGTGCCCGTCAGCGACTCCATCTCCACTGAGCCAAGGTACCACACGTTACAAGCTGTAGGTACACACATCCACATTATATTCAGATCGTTTCAGCTTCCATTTAGTTTACAGCTGATGTATACAATGAGAAAGTCTAACAAGAACAGACCTATGTGCACAGGTGGGTAGGACTCAAGTGCATTTACTCAGAATACTTTTTATTCTTACTCAGTTACATTCCTGATGAAAAAAAATGCACTTCTACTCTGTTACATTTTGCCACAGCTCAATGAGCAGGAGCAAAAAAACCTTGAAATGGTCAAATCAATTTAATTAAAAAGTAACAAGAAAATAATGTAAATTAACAACATATGGATGTATGTGAAATTAAAGTGCAGTACAGACAGGAGGCTCTGTGCAGATTTGTATATAAATTCAACATAGACTGAATAAGTCCTAATACTGATGGTAGCTGGTAGAAATACTTCTTCCGTTTCGTCTTGGGTATATTTCAAAGCTTTTGTACGGAAGTAAAATAATGACATTTGAATTTAAATCCAGTCTGAATTTAGAGCCAATAATTCAAATTGAAAAACTGAAGCTGCAAAAATTCAGATTGCAAAACATCCGGGACATTGAGGATGAGCAGTCACATGGGGATGCAATGATCTACTTTCTAGCCAATTGCAACATTTAAATACTGTTTAACTACATGTTTGCCTCCATCACCCATCCAATTCCATAACCGCTGATCCGTGAAGGTTGCAGGAGTGGATAAAAATCTGGCACTCATCGGAGAACGATGAGTGCCAGATTCGGGTGTGACGCTTAGACCAGCCAGACACAGGACAACACGGAAGCACATGAACAGCGTACTCACTAGTGTGTCATTGTTGGCCGCCATTTTCAAAACTAAATTCTTTGCCGACTGGCTAAAAAATAGGGAGGTCACTGTAACCTTGTTTGATTGCTCATCCTTGATGTCCCAGATGTTCTGAATTCTTGCAATCTGAACTAATGCAACTTGAATTCTTCAATCTGAATTTGTGGCTTTAAATTAAAAGTGAATTTATATTAAAATCCTTGTCATTATTTAACTTCCACAGACTGTTATGATTCATAAAGTGCAGCAGACCTACATATACCTAACCATTATGGATGTATTGTAGTGCCATTACTGGCTAGCAATAGTGGCTATTCATAGAAAGTGACCAGTGATGACCTGCGCCTTGTTTTAGCAGCTCAGCCGCAGAGTTGGTGACAGATTGTGATGTATTCTCCACGACGTCTTCTAAAGGATCTATGCAAAAAGGCAAAAAATACAATAGGAACTGAACAAAGAAAAAGTTGAAAATTCAGAGGTTGCCACAAAACCATCTATGTACTTTCATCCATCATTACCACTACATGTGTGTGTGAATGTTTACCTCTGTCAGGTATAATTAGTTTACAGGGTAAGGCCAAAGGGGTAATTGAATGCTGGCACACCAATGCAGTTAAGCTTCCTGGAAAAAAATAAAATTTCAAATAAAAATTAAATATTTTACGTCGTGCAACAATTTCCTACTTTGCCAAAAATGCCAGTCATGCATTAAAAAACACACATACAGTGTAATAATGCTTAGTATAATTAAAATACTAAATATATACATTGAAAAGAAGGCAGAATTAAATACTTGCATTAAGTGTGCATAATAATGGTCTGGCCATATTTAAAGTGCAGCATAAAAGCAAGGAAAACAGACAGTTAAGAGGGCCATTAGTGTAGTGTCACCAAATGGCCAAAAGATGTCACTGTTGTAAATCAACTGTGCAAGTAAAGGTTGTAACAGAAGAGGCGCTCACCAAAATAAGGCTCATTTGGACAACCCTTCAACCGAACTCCTTTCTGTGTACACTCAATCAGAAAGTGGCGCACTAATTCATTTGACAGATCACCTCCTGTAAGAAAAAAGAACCAGTAAATGAAACCAAGAACAACATACTAGTGTTGTCCAACAACAAATTTATTCTTGGTAGATTTAGTGTGACCCAAAGAACCACTCCCAGGTTTTATCTCAGTCTTGCATAAAATATTTCAGGATTGAAGAGTTACCTAAATACATGCAATGTCCTCAGAGATTAATGGGATTATGATTCTACAGAAGCGCTCTGAGGGGGCAGGAGGAGTCTATGTTAGGAATGTCTTGACACAAAGGCTCAGAGAAAGGCCCGCTCCTTACGGTGGGTTGGGTTTCACACTCATAAGGAGCCACAATGCCCTAAGCTGAAAGTGTGTGAAGGACCGTGTCATGATGTCACCACAGGTGCTGTTGGACTGCAGTGAAGCAAAGGCAAACAAAAAGACAGGTGTGAGGTGCAGATAATATAAATGTACTGAGAGCTGTGGTGGGCTGCTGCAGGAAGGACATTCCTTTGTACCGTCACATGTTGCTTTTTTGGTAGAAAAATATAGTTTGCACCTGTGTAAGTTGTTGTTGAAACACACCAAGAGGGATTTATTATCCTACTTCGAATAAGAGAATGTGATGTGTGTCTCTATCATCACTCAATCAGCCTTTGTGCTCATGTTGAAACGTGGCCAGAGAATGTGTTTGGCCAGTTTCCTCTAGAGACTGTTTTCATTCTGAAAAAACCCTCCCTGTATTGGCTGAATATACAACACAAGCATACAAAGAAGTAAACATCCAAGCAGCCTGTTTTGACCCCAGTCCCTGGATATAACATTTATAACAGGCAAAGCTATGTGGGGCAGGGAGCTTCCCAGGACAAGGCCCTGTGATCAGAGCAAGCTTATGCACCCAGCACAGCTTTTGTTATGGGGTGAAATATTAGATGTACATCTAAGAGTATCAGGCAATAGGGGTCTGTTTGGCTTCATCATGATGATGCCCAGGAGAGAAACACAGAACGAGCAGCTCTCACACACAAACAGAAGGCCAGACTCTCAAGTTCCACTAAGCAGGCGAGTACAGTGGATGGTAACTGTAGATGGCTTTGTGTGAGACTGTCTGATGTTTGATTCCCAGGATGTCCCTGCTACAGGTCCAATCACTGACTTCACTGTGATAAAGGAACATTTAACTCCCTTTATTCACAGGGTTTTGGTGTAATTAAAGCAATATCAGTATCCAGCAAGCCATACAAGGCAGTTCACTCACCTTCAAGTCAAAAAGCAATGCTAAAATTTCCCAGAAGGACAACATCTAAGATATCAAAATCTGTGTGTGTGTATAAATATATATATTTATTTATTTTAAACGAGAGGTATGTTAAATAAGAAATGTTTGTACATTCTGTATTGTTCACTGATAGTGGCATATATGTCATATGGTGTGGAAATTTGGGGCAATGTACCGTATTTTCCGGACTATATGTCGCTACTGAGTTTTAGTCGCACCAGCCAAAAAATGCATAATGAAGAAGACAACATGTATAAGTCGCACTGGACTACTGGTTGCATTTTTTGGGGGAAATTTATTTTACAAAATCCGACAGAACAGACATTTCATCTTGAAAGGTATGTTATAGTAATAATAGAATAGAAACAACAGGCTGAATAGGGGTCTCATATTTTAACATAATATATTAACAGTTATTTACATAACTATAGCATAAAGAACATAATAAAACAAGTTAATCAAACTCACGATCTCACTCCTAATCTCTAAATCCTTGAAATTCTTCGCCTGTGTCCTTCTGAAGAACTCTGGCAACTCCGGAGGTAGACGACGCACTGCTTCATCCTCTGCCGTCAGACTCAGCACCAGTTCCATTTGCAATTATTCCGGCCTTTCTGAATCCCGACAAGATGGTTTCGTTTGTCACTTAAGTGCATGCCTCGTCGATCTCTCCGATGACTTGCAGGAAAGTTGCATAGCGCATCCTCCCTGTTACCATGAAGCTGTGCTCTCCATCCATCATCCACTGCTCCCACAGGTGACCCAAAACTACCTTAAAGCTCCGGTTCATCGAGATGTCAAGTGGCTGGAGAACTTTGGTTAAGCCTCCAGGGATGATGGCAGGTTTGGGTGTTACTGGTAATGTTTACATTTTAAGTTCAGTGATACAGGTGCGGTAGATGCAGGTACACAAGCCTAGAGTGCCCTCTGACGGCTGTCAGTGTGAAAACAACAAACACGTGAAATATTTTGTATATTAGTCGCTCCGGTGTATGTGTCACATCCCTAGCCAGAGTATAAAAAAAAAAAAAAAACTGCGACGTATAGTCCGGAAAATACGGTATATAAAACTCAGACCCTATAATTAAACTTCAAAAAAGAGCTATTAGAATAATAAATAAAGCTGGTTATTGTCAATCTAGTAATCCACTATTTGTAGGATCTCTTATTTTAAAGTTTACTGATATTGTATATTTAAAAACAATGGAGATGATTTTTTTGAGTGAAGAACAAAAAACTTACTGTTTGTATTCAAAAAATTTTAAACTTAAGAGAAAAAATTTTATTTAACAGGGCTGTTTATGTCTGAAACTTGTAAAGTGAGAACAAATATAAAATATCACTGTTTCTGTTGTGGGAGTTAAATTATGGAATAAATTGAGGTGAAATTATGCAGTTCTTTTTTGAGTTCTAAGAAAGCTTTAATAAATCTAATTTTGGAAGGCTATAAATGCTAAATGCTCCTTCAAATTGAAGGGAGGAGCTAATCAGTGAAATCACCTGCTTTAGTGACTGGTTGGAAAGAACCTGCAGGGTCTCAGCCCTCCATTTTGCATGACTAATGAATATGTCATCAAATCAAATTATTTCACTATTCTAGATTTTTGGTAATACTTCTGACGGGTATGGGCATCTATCTCACCTTTCTTGGTTTGCTGGAGTACAGAGGGTGGGGGTGTCGCCACCTTCATTGCCAGCCCATATGCCCCCCTGAAAGAATGACTGTCCCGTACAATGAAGCTGCCAGGCTCCTTGTCTTTCAAGACTGAAATGGCTGAGTGAAAACAAACACAGCAATTGTAAAGATGAGATACTTTCTGTTGCTTAACTAGTTTCTTAGGGAAAACCAAAGGCTTTCTAAACTTACCCTGATCCCTTGAAATATCTGGCTTGTACCAGAATTTTGATGTGTCCTGCACAAATTTTACAGTGACCTGCTTGCTAGCCAGTACATCTGCAAAAACACAGGAATTAGCCAGAGCAGTCACAGTAGTTTTCATATGTGCATCAAGACCAGCAATCATGAAGTAATGACCAGAACCAAGGTTACCTGGCAGAGGTGACGCTGTGCCGGACATCTGAGATGAGAGGTCAGGCAAGACATTGGGGAAGGGAATACTCAATGAGCTCCCACTGTGAGGACTTGAGAACCCACTAAGAGGCGGAGAGGCTGTTCCAAGTGAATGCTCCCCATCTGATGCTCTTTTCTTTTCTGGCAAAAGTGGGGGGTTCACCTGCTGCAGCTGTGACAGACTCTGCCCATCCACTGGAGTCAGCAGATCTCTGTCCATGCCCCTGTTGGCTAGCAGAGATGAGGTGGAGGTCAGGCAGTCTGTGCTGTAGCTGATTCTGGAGTCATCCTGCTCATCAAAACTTTGAGCGGGACAGCGACTGAGCGCATAGTGTGCCATGCGGCTTCGCTGGCTGCTTCGAGGAGAGCTGTGGGCATTGGGAGCGGGGTGAATGTGCGGGTGATGAAGTGGAGGAGAGTGGTGGCTATAGTCCAGTGACATGGCATGCTGTGGTGGTTGTCTGGCAGAGGGGTAGCTACTCAGAGAAGAGTGGCGGGTCAGGACAGGATGCTCTGGCCAGGACTGGTTTATAGAGCTTGCATGGAGAATCAGAACAATATGATAAATATGTCATAGAACCTTCTTATAATAGAAGACCTGCTACAGTAAACAATATGAAATGGTTGGCCTGCCTGTCAATATTGCTGAAACCAATACTAGTCAATGTACCACAAGGCTTTCAGTTAATTTTTAGGACAGAATTTTACGGTTATTATTACACAATAGTTAATATTGCATTAAAGACAGAACTGTACCTTTCTGCTCGCTGAAGCGTGGCAGAAATGGATGCTGAATGTGCAGCACTTTGAGTCCTGTGGCAGGTGACGTTCGAGTTGGACAAACCATCGACTCCAATGTGACCAACCATGTCGGAGTATCCCCGGGGTTCTGCATTTATGAAAGAAAAAAGTAAGAAAAGCAGCATTGAACATATTTATAAAGTCAATTTTAAGCTGTAAATGTTTTATCATAAAGATAAATACAAACACACTGCTGTTTTTCAAGATCTAACAAAGTTAAAAACTTAATTGAGTGAAAATAAACTTGCTCATACATGTAGATAAGTATGATCTGAACAGAAAGGGCTGTG
Source organism: Pseudamia nigra (assembly GCA_029823295.1). NCBI lineage: Eukaryota > Metazoa > Chordata > Actinopteri > Kurtiformes > Apogonidae > Pseudamia > Pseudamia nigra. The sequence continues at coordinate 14,391 of JAQQAE010002758.1, read as the reverse complement.
AGCATGGAAAATCCCTTCAGGAAAAAAAAAAAAAAAAAAACAGCTATGGATTTTCTTCAAACAAACAATCAATATTGGACTTAAGTGAAATGAACACTTTGTCCCCTGTCCATTGAAGTACATGAAACAAATCACCCTACAAATTAACCCTGCCACAATCCACAGAGTAAACTAATCAAACTAAATTGTAGCTACAGATTAAAAAGCCCTCTGACATAATTACATAAAAGCTTTATTTCAATCAGTCGTGGCCTGGAGGCCTCAACAATCCTAGCCTAAAAGCTCTAATTCCCGTTTAGGCATTACATTCAGGGTTTATAGAAACAGTGTGAGTGCAGGACTGAATGACATGCCGTTCTCTTCCCTAGTTTCCCTTTGTGACCATGGATACTTTCAGGAAAGAAGAAACGTTTTTTTATGTCATGCTTCCAGGCCCACAGGAACCATGGTGATACTGCAGGATCGGACGTGGACTGAATACTTGACTGGAAGGTACACCATCAGTTAGGTTTTTTAGTTCCATATGTGTTGTTTCACAGTTTGGATGTTTTGGGTATTAACTTACAATCATGACAATAACGTAAATAAAAACGACTGAAGGAGAGGATGTGTCCAAACTTTCGACTGGTAGTGTAGTAAGAGGCAAACGGTAGGTGAACAGATCAGCTCCCTTCAACCTTCAGACATGCAGTGGATCACGATGTAAACCAGTGACTCTAGGATCAAAGCTAGATGAAACTCAAAGTAAAGATTAGGGTGGGATCATCCCTTTGTATGTGGGCAGCTCCCCATGTAGGGATTCTTGTACTTAACCAGTCTGGGATGCAACGTATACATCAACAAACAGGCTGTAATTACTGTAACCTGATATCCACTAGATCTATGCTGAAAATAGAGTAAACATAAAAAACACCATGAAAGCATTTGGAGATTTACATCAAAGTCCTCAAATGCCTGCGTTCAAAGTATTGCAAAAGGCGCAACTTTTCTCATATTTGACAGCAATGTTATAATCAGGGTGTGTTCCATCTAAGATAAATACCACAGGAAACAACGTTTACACAAAAAGAAACAAAAACAGCTGAGTTAATTTATAGACCAACACCAAAGCTAAAAAAGTCTAGTCTTCATGCTGTAACCGTGCAGACATTCTCCAAAAACCAAGAAACCAGGGCAGAGACGGGTTAGGAATCTCCCTGCTTTAGTGTTTGTCGAGACGCCTTTGTTTTCTGCTTTTTTCCTAAAACCACTGAAATTCCAGCAACAATGTCCCCATTATTAGGGAAAGCATAGACAACTGGAATAGCTTGGTTCTAATAACATAGTGGATTGAATGTGCAAGTCAGAGGGCAGACATGAGAGAAAAACGATCCTTGTGATTCTGTTGCCATTACCTCCCACTACTGAGAGGAGGCAGAAAATGATAGAAGCGAATGAAATGTGAAGAGTCAAAGAGTTTTGACACTTCAGTTTAGTCGGAACGTCCACCATGTCACCAGTGACCAATTAAGGTCACGTATGAGCCTTGTTTGAAATGACAGTTTAAGTTGCATTTCAGTCACATGGTAACATAAAAAAACCCAAACAATATTCCTTTCAAAGTCTAATACGGTGGTTCTCAACTGGTGGGTCTGGACGGGCTCATGCTGAGTGGGTCGTGAAGTGTTCATTCATTCATTCAGTTGTTTTTGTTCATTTTGTTATACATTTTACACATTTTCTTGATTGCTTTGTAAATGTTTGTTAATTTTCTTAATTCTGTCCAGCGTCTAGGTTGATCTGTTTGATTTGGGGACAGTATGTTTATTTGTTGATCTTTTTGGTATTTTGTTCATTTTTGGACTTTTTGTCTTCTGGATTTAAATGCAGTCATGAAAACTGATCACACTTTGCTCTGGTTATAAATGTTTACCAATTTACTAGCCTGGATTGAATTCTACAACCTCAAATTCAAATCATTTGGGATGTAAAAAAACAAATAAAAACAGAATGCAATGATTTGCAAAAATAAACCCATGCTTTATTACCTCCACCAAGGACCTTATATTTTTGTCAGTATTTTTCTGTTTATTTGCAAAACAACTCAAAGTTATGAAGGGTAATTTTCAGGAAAGGTGTGAAATGGGACAAGGAACAGATTACTAAAATTTGCTGGTGGTCTGAATCACCATCCCAACGCACAGAATTTTTTTGTGCTGTTCAATGAAAAGTGCTGCGTGCTGGGCATTTCAATGCTCAGTCTTCACTGTTCACTCGCCAACCAATCAAAAGCAACAAGGGACAGACCATAACACAAAAGTTCTCTGCACCATGATGGAGGAGAAACCATGGCAGAAACTGACTGACAGCTTGGTTTATGATCTAACATTGAAGGGTTTCCATGATTTTTATGATGAAGTGAACATGCAGAACATCCATTACAATTTGAAACGTTACTGCGTGAAAGACATTTTTACGTGTTGCCGTGATGCAGCCACAGACACACGTCCAACTCATTGATGACGTTGTGACTAAATGAGTAAGAAAGTAAATAGTAAACTTAAAAGTGCAACATTTTTCTAGTTTCTAGTGCCCAATAGAACACAAAACATTTCTGAGCCGGTGCACTGATTTCCAGTAGAGAATCATGTCTGTTTATAATGCAGTGCCGCCTGAGGGCCTGAAGATGACGAGCATGCAGTTTTAACCTTTGACCTTCCTCCTGATTCTCTGAAAGTTTTGATGATATTGTACATTGCAAATCGTGGGATCTTCAAAGCCCTCGTAATTTTATGTTGAGGAACATTTTTCTGAAATTGTTCCACAGTTTGTAATAGATTAGTGAACCTCTGTCCATCTTTACATCTGAGAGGCTCTGTCTCTCTAAAATGCTCCTTTTATACCTAGTCATTTTACTAACCTGTTACCAGTTAAACTAGTTATTTGTCAAATGCTGCTCCAGTTTTTTTTTTTTTTTAAATTTGTGCCAATTACTATTCCAGCCTTTTGTTGCTCCAAGTTTTTGAGATGTGTTGCTGCCATCAAATTCAAATGAGCTAATATTTCTCAGTTTCAACATATGATATGTTGTTTATGTTTTACTCTGATAACCATATGGGTTTGAGATTTGCAAATCATTGTATTCTGTTTAGATTTACATTTTATTTATATCCCAACTTTTTTGGAATTGGGGTTGTATAGTATTTCAGTCATTTTCATTAATTTGGTTTGTTATTTTGCTAAATTTCTTTCATTTTCTTGATTATTTTGGACATTTTTGTTAAATTTGTGGAATATTTTATTCATTTTCCGGATTCCAATTTTAATACCTGTTAATTTAATTTCTAACTTTAGTCCAGTATCTGTATTGCTTTGGCTTTTTGGGGGATAGTTTCATTATGTCTGGATTTTACTTCAGGATTTGAATGCAGTGATGAAAATTGATTAGAATTTTCTCTGGTTATAAATGTTTACTACCTCAAAGTTATTTGCAGAGGTTGAATTCAAAAAGCGGGTTGCAACTTAACATTAAATGGAATTATGGGTCACAAGGTGAGACAAATTGAGAATCATTGGTCTTATACATGCATGTTGTCCTTAGTGTTTCCAACCCTTAGGATTATATTGAGATAACATGTTTAGTTGGGTTTCAGTCTTATGATGATAAAAAAATTAGAATGCATGCATTTTGGCAAACCATTATAAAACTAACCTAATCCTGACTGTGGCTTCACCCTGAAAAAGACTGGATGTTAAATTGTTAAAGAATAACCTTTTTTTTATATCAGTTTATATTTTCCGGAAATATGACCCTACCATGGTCTGTTCTGTAGCCTCCAAAGGACTGCATGTTGGGAGATGGAGTTTGCCTGAGATGCGTAATTTCTGACATAGTTTTCACTGAAAAAACAAAGCAAACAAGCTTTTTATGCCATGCTAACAAAAACAAACCTCTCACTTATGCAGTAAATGAAAGTTAACACAGTGCTTACCATAAGGTGTAGGTGGAGAGATGGGAAATGCAGGAGTGGGGGGAGCCATGTCACTACCAGCTTCAACCCCACTGTCGATGTCGGGACCCTGTGCCCTGTAGTCAGCACTGTCAGTCCTGTACAGCACGGGATGCTGCAGCAAGCACGGACACATGAACGTCACTTTACAATATAACATAAAACTGTATTGTACTCTTTAGATGTGAGCAATCATAAGATGTATAAAAATGAAGACTGAATTTATTTTGATAATTTTGATGAAATGTTGTGAAAACACCTTCAATGAAAAGGACCAACACAAGTAATAAATCAACAAAATTGACAAGAAATAGCAAAAATGAACAAAATGAATAGAGAAAGAGCTACAAAAATGAACCAAACAATCAATAAAATCCAAAAAAATGACTGAAATATTCCACAACTTGACAAAAAAAATGAACAAAATGATCAAGAAAACGCTCAAAAATGAACACATAATGAAAAAACTAGTCAAGAAATGAACTAACAAAAAATAACAAATATCCAAAAAATAATCAAATCTGATTAAAATACCTGTCAGAACGACCAAAACCTGCCAAAATATTTCACAACTTGACCAAAAATTAAAGAATGAATCAAGAAAATACTCAGAAATGAACAAATAATGAAAAAACTAATCAAGAAATGAACAATAACCAAAATAACTCACAAATGGACTAAAAAGTAAAAATATTCTGCAAAATAAATCAGAACTGATCAAAATATGACTGAAACCTGCCAAAAATAATGTGAACAAAATAATCCATAAAATACTCAAAAATGAACAAAAATGACACAAATAATCCACAAACGGGCCAAAAAGTAACAAAATATCCCACAAAATAATAAAAAACAAACAAAATAACCCACAGAATGACCAACACCTGCCAAAGTAATTGTTGACCAAAATCTGAGTAAATAATCCACAACCTGACCAAAAATGAAGAAAATATTAAAGAGAATACTCAAAAATTAACAAATAAATCACAAAAATGAACAAAAATGACCAAATAATGCACAAATTGCACAAAAGTAACAATATTCCAGAAAATAATCAAAACTGAACAAAATCATCCACAAAATGTAAAAATGTGCATTTTCCGACAGAAAAGAGCATAGAAACAGGAACATTAGACGCAGTTCTCCCTTTAAATCTGAGAAATATGGACATTGGCTCAGAGGTCTGCGGCAACTAAGACCTGACAAATTTAAATGTAATACTTTTCAAGCACCTGCAAATACCCTGATGAAGGCCGCTTTATGAATGTGTAAAAATGCATCACTGATGTACCTGGGACTGTGGTGTACATGGAGAGTATGTCCTCTGGCTCCTGTAGTCGTCTGTCCCTCCCCACCCGGAACTACAAAATCCCGGGTGATCTGTGACATCGCTTTCCTGGCGACTCAGACTCTGCATGATGCCCCCCCGCCCCTCGCTGGACTGGACAGCTGGAAACACAGGTAGAAAACTGCACGTCAACAGGTTTCCAAGCAGCACCGACTTCAAGGAGGGGAGACGTAAACAATGCTGAAGTCCTCCCACAGCTGGTACTTTGTAGAGCAGGTGTCTTCCGGTAAAAGACTGTCACAAATAACTATATTGTTCAATTAATGTGTAGATTACCTTCTCACTTTAGGGATTAATCTGGTGCATGAAAAGACGCTGCCAAAGGCCTAAGATGATATCCTGAAATGTCCCCCAAGCCCAAAGAGATTAATCACAAAGGAGGGAAGATAACAAAAAATAAGTCATGGTTACAAAGCTCAAATCAGATTATTTGGACCTTTTCCTTCTTGAACGAAAAGCTAAAACACATTATCAGTTGAGAAAATAATTGTTCATTAGTTTAATAGGAGACAACTTTCCATCATTTAATCACTGCAGTGGTAATTCACAATGAGATAATATTACAAGAGTGCTAGTTAAATCCTAAATTGTGCAAAATGACATGTAAGTCGTATGTCACTTAAATTTAACCAGGTGTGTTCCTGTAAGTCAGGGGGCTGCAACCTCTGCCCCCTCCCCGGTGATGGAAGGAACATGTAATAATACAAAAAAAGAAAAAACCAACTCCATAATAAACAGAAATGAAGGCAAAATTGATGCAAACAATCTACAAAATGAACAAAATTATCAAAAACATAAACAGGATTAAACAGTATAATAAATTAATTGATCAAAAGTGAATAAAATTCACAATTGTGCAAATAATTAGCACAAGAAATTGCAATAAAGTCATTATGTAATGACTCAGAAGACTCACTTATAGACCATGATAAGGCAAAAAAATAAGTTAAATGGTCATAATACCAGCAGAATAGGACCAGTGAAAATGTTCAAAGTGAAATTATTACAAGCAATTTTGTTATTGTGATTTTCAAGTCCATCTGCTTGGTTGTCAAGGAAAATACATAAACAATTACTCATTTAGAAATGTCAAGTAAGGCATACAAATGGGCTTACAAATTGTATCTCTATTTTCCTTTTGCAGGTATGCTCTGCAAAAGACCTAGGCCAACTTGGATCTGTGTCTTGTCTAAATATCAGGTTTATAATGACCATACACGTGCACAAAAATTTACAGACTTTACGCTAAAATTGGACTTGCAAATATCAATCTTTGCTTTGATGTTTTTGTAGGATTATAAATGTAAATACAGAAAATAAGTGGACAGTATAAACATAGAAATCAGAACTCAATGGCTTCAACAGGCACACATTCACATTTAGTGTGACATCCCTTCCTGTAGCAAAAACTGCACCACAACTCAGATTTTCTGACCTAAACTGTTAATACTTGGCAATTTATTCTGGTGAAATGGTTGTTTGTGTATTTCCTCTGTATTCTGGTTCTGTTGTGATTGAGAAATGGATGCATATGGTCATAATCTGCTAAAACAGCAAACCCAAGGCGGCCTAAGACTGTTGCACAGAACTGAAAAATGTACAGGTGATATTGATTGTGTAGCCCTATAGCAAAGGTATTAATGTCAACATAAGTTATCATTTTTTCCTCTCTCTCCCTGAATGTTCCCTTCCCACCCCACTTTCTCTTCACCATAGCGGCGCAAACTTTGTTGTTGTAGCGGCTACTCCTACTTTAACAGGACAAATGTGAATTTCCCCACTTTGGAACAAATAAAGGTTTATCGTATCTTATTCTGTCTTCTTTATCACAAGTATAGAAACTAGAAAATTACACAGAAATTTTGAGAGTACCTGTGACTTGCAGCAGATTTGTCCTAAATTATAGTGCTTCCTAAATCTTAAAACATTTGACAAACATTAACAGTTTAACAAGTGAGGTTTACTGAAGCTGTACAGACACCTTTGCTCTCATCTAACATCAGTTAATACAGCAGTTGGATGGACCTTCTGTCACTCTGAGGCTCTGTTTTTAAAATCTGAAAGTCACTGGGTTTTGGATGGCAGACTTCCTGAAAGAGGACAAATGTGGCTACATTTCTAGTAAAAATTGTGAGGCTATTGTAAAGGGTCTCTGCTTCAGGGTAGTTTTAGCAGAATATTTTTGGATAATATCAGAGCCTTTCTCCACTTTGTTAGGTACACTCCCACTCTAACTCATAAACAATGTGTCCCATTGAATACATTTGTAAACTCAAAAAACTCACCTAAAACGTCAGATAACATTTTGTAAAATGCAAGTTATCAAAATGCTGTCTCACACCAAAAAACTAATATTTTATGACCCATTGGAAATTCGTGCAGCTGTGAAGTGGGGTGTTTGTGACTTCTTTGAGTGCTCCCCGTAAGAAATAAATAGGAACATTTTTGTAATTTTCTTTGCAATCGTTCAGCAAATCACAACTATAAATAACGGCATGCAATTTTCAAAACTTAAAGACACATTTGATGTATAATTTGTGAGGGGTTTCTTTAAGACATGTGCGGTGAAATTCCGCAGAATAAGAATAATAAACAGGCCCAAGAATAAAAACTGCTGCAGCAAATAAATATTTTGCTTCGTTTCACTGTCTTTTACCTACGTATATCTATGCATACATATGAGGGCCATTTTGGAAGCCAGGGTAACTACCCTTTGTCACAATGCTGTGGTTCACCTTACTAGACCATTCATAAAAAAGCCACACTTCACATTTAAACAGCCTCCATCCCTAGAGGTGCTGCCTGTCGTAATGTTTTGAGAGGACAGCTGAGGAATGCAAGGGGTCTGGCTGGTGGGCTCCAGGGTTTCAGTGTTGTGACTACTCCGAAGAGTGCGGCCACTCAGCACTAGGGTGTTAATTTGAGCCCTCCCAGAGAGCTCCGGCCACTCAGTCCCGAAGAATGCTAATGGTGCAAAAGTACTAATGCCGGGGATCATTACACACATTGTCTGGGGCGAATATGGATGACACAGATGGTGTCATGCATACTTGGCTGTGTTTCACAATGCCTGCTTAACAGGGATGTTTTTCATTATAACCATGCTTCCTGAAGCATTTCGCTCATGTTCTATATTAAGAGAATGTTTGCCTTTTGTTTGCAGGTTGGTTAAGAGGTATGAGAAACCTGGATATAGGTGAGCAGAGAAGTGAGGGGTTTGGTGACTGGCATGCAACAAAGCATCTCTCCTTTTAATGATTTACTGGTGTTATTTATGTAACCTCAGCCATAGGGTTGGGCAATGACATGACATGCATGAACTGGGAAACAAGAGACTAGGCTGTGAAATGCTTGAAATTCCAAGTTCACAAACAGGACTGCTTTGTGGAAGACTCGACAAATGTGAACTCTGGTTAGGCAAGAATGAATAACATAATGAGAATGTGGATATTTTATTTAATCGATGATTCATTTCTTGTTTGATCAGCTTTGCACTTGTATATTAAATGCAACTTTAGAAAGAATTATTTTAGAACAATTTCAAAGTAATGAAAATTTAACATTACTCATAAATGTGATTTGTAAGCCATTAAATACATAATTTGTGGTGCATAGTTTGATCACTGTCTGTTGTCCCTGTGTTGTCTGTCTTGATTTGTTGTCGGTCTACAGCATGTAATGCCATATATTCTCCTTTTAATTCACCGTCGCTGTTTACAATGTGTACCTACTGCATAGTATGGGCTGTATATTCTTGCTTAAGTCAAGTGTCCTTTAATGTGTGCAAGCAATAGATCTTTTTAATTTCATTTGGGGTTATTAAAGTATCTGTCTACCTACCAAAAGTTTTCTTGTATGGAAAAAGCATGAAAAATGTTTGAAAATGAAAGAAATAAGTTGTGTTTAAATTAATGACCATAAAAACAACCTCTTAATAAGTTAGAATAAGTAAGGAAGGCTTTAGGTGGTGCACATGGTCTAATTATTCCCAAGGTTCTCACTCTGGGGTAAATTAAGTGTATAAATAAAATCATGTGACGCATCATATGATTTTTTTTTTTTTAAACTAGAAAGCACAGAGTGCAGACCTCGGCAGCTCTTCATAGTGAAAACCTACCATTTGAACCTGTGCTCATTTCCTAAATAATGTTATTTCACACAAAAGAAATATTCATTAATTTATTTGAAAGTTTTTATTTGATTCTTTAACTATAAAAACCTACCATTAGAATTTGGAATCACATACATCAGTATTAGTTTCATAGTTTTCACAAAAAAGAATATTTCTATAATGGTAGTTTTCTTCTGGATCTAACTCCATAAATATTGAAGATATGTCAAATTTGTGGGCACTTTACTGGATCAGAAAACATTCCAGTACAATTAGGAGTCAGTTTTATGTCTAACTTTATTTGGCACCTCACAGTAGCTATTCCTCAACCCCTGAACATATAAGCATTCTGGATCACTATATGTGGAATATTGCCCATATCTGAATTAATCTGAATGAATTTGTGATTTGATTGAATCTATTATAGTGTTATTCCATGTTTTATAGCTAAATTTGCTGGACAAATGTAGAATTTGGCACTATCTCACAATAGTGAGGAACCCTTTAAAAATCTTCTGGATCCAGACGACGATCCAGATCACTTTCAGAATCTAACTGATTGGCCATTATGCCATTTCTGACCTGTCCTGAAAATTTCATCCAAATCCTGTCATAAATTTGTAACATACGTTGTGAATAAACAGATAAAGTAACAGACAAATCCGAACCTCCTTGGCAGAAGTAAAGATAAGGAGTATTACTTGTTGCTGCCTTTTAAAAGCCAAAGTGACATGGTCTAAATAGTGCTGACTTTAGATACTGATGATCGTTCTGTATTTTTGCACTTCGTCTCTGTATCAGCTCCCTTGATATAATAGAAATATGTAAACATTTCTTACAGAATTTCCAGTTCATTTTCTTCTTTATGTTCATCCAACTGAATTAAAGAATGGCTGAATTATACAAAGTAATGAGAAGTTAGTGCAACTTGATGAACCTACAGGAGACAACATGATGAGGATGACCAAAGATGTGGTGTACATTTGTTTTATCACAACTGACTAAATGCAATGCAAATCAAACTTATTAAACTCTTCATTATTAGCAAACAGGCCATAACTTCCTGCAGCTTCTCTGCAAATGTGCAAATCTTTAGCCTTCAGCGTTTGTTTCTTGGAATGACTCAGTGTGGCTGATATGTACAGACAGGCATGCCTTCAGAATCAAAAAGAAAAATGCTTTGCCTCTGGGCTCACTTGTACTTTTTGCAAACGCTTGGAAATTCCTCAGGCCTACCCCTTATTGCGCCCCCTGCAAACACAGGAACATGCTGAAGTGTGATTCACGTACTGTTAGCACGTAGACAGACTTTATTTTTACTGCCTTTGTGGATTTCAGCCAGAGAAAAACTAAATGAACGGACTTCTCTTTGCACCCGTGACATGTTTATCCTTGGACCAGAAGCAAACTTGAAACTTGTTATTGTAACGTGCGGGGGAAACCAACATCAAAAAATAAAAAAGGCACTAACCTAAGCTACTGTAAATAGCAGAATGGTGTAATGTACCAGTCCCACTAAATCTGTTGGATTTTGTAAATTGTTTTTGGTTCAAGATCTGAAAACTACGCCCTCTGATAAGGTATTAGAATCAGTTAAATGCAAACCACATGAAAAAACTAAACACTTGTGCAGAGCAATTATGTTGCATAACCTGCTTATAATTAACAACAACAAATAAATGAGACATTTTAATAATAGAGTAACATAACAAACCAGAAATAACAGAACAGAAATTCCTGCTGCATAAGTTGAAAGACATCAGGACAAAAACAACCCCATGAGAATCTAGTAAAGCTGACTAATATTTTAAAACATTATGTGTGTTAATTGATAAATAATGCATTGTTTACCCAATCTTTCACACTTTGGCAAAGTTTGAGAGACAAACAGATGGTGAATGTCTTTGCTCTTCAATATACAATATCTGACACTGCAACATTCAGAGACACTGATGACAGCTGCTCTCCTTTCTTCAGATAGTGTGCTGCTTCTCAGTCAAATAACTATAGTGACAAGTCTGGACAGCACTCTTCCTCAGAAACATACTGCAAACATCTGAAAACCTGGCAACAACCCTGCTATTTCTGCCACTAAAACACGCCGGGTCAGGAGGAAGAGAAGGTGCTCTTTGTTGAGTTAGATCTATGTTGAAAGAGAAGAAAAACTGAGACTTGGAGCTGTTGGAGAAGAACTACTCTGTTTTGAAAAAGTATTTTAGCATGTTAATGAAACTTTTCTAGTTTCATAATGACTCTTACAGGTTTCTCTTCACAATTGTACTTCCAGACCACAATGCACCACATCATCACCACCACACCCAGACTGTCTATCTTACCTGTCTGCTGGGTGTTTTTCAGGGTCGCTTCGTTATTATCGTCGAATCTGAGATTGATTCCATTTGAGCATTTGCCGACTGAGCCGTTCACGTGCATCCCATCACTTCTCTTGATGGAACTACTGCGACCTGATACTGGCACAAATGTGGGATCCAGGTCCATGATCAGCTGGTTGAGCTGGTCAATGGAGTTGTCAATGTCCTTTGTTAGAGATTTGAACTCCTCATCCCGTTTGTTGGCGTTATTGTTTATTGTTGACTGCTCCTTGTGAGGTGCTGAGTTTCTTAGAGCATCCACTGTCATGTCTCTGGCAGAACCCTGTTGTTCACGAGGCAAGCCTGCATTGGGTGAACTGTTCCCTTGCTTGTTTCCTGAATACCTCTCTGTATCATTCCCATCCTCAGGCATGTAGGAAAACTTCTGAGCAGCGACCATCTGCTGCTGTCGAACCCAGGACTGCGTGGAATAGCTTCCTTGTCTGTAGACATGTTGCTTGGGCATGGGAGCACTACTGGGGTTTGAGGAGGCCACAGAGCTGCTCCGGGAGCCCAGACAGCCCCTTCTACTCTCAGCATATGACCTGTCATACTCCTCTATAGAAAGAGGTGCAGGATGGTGGAGGTGATGCTGGCTTTGACTCTGATGCTCCTCTCCTCCAGGGCTACCAAATCCATCTGAAAGCAGGGAGTTCTGGCTGCTCTTGTGGCACGAAGATGACAAAGTGCCTAAGCTGTCCACACTGTGCAAATCATGACCTGTAAGGACCTCATCATCCAGGATGTCAGTTTCCCTCTCTCGAGGACGGGGGTCTCCATTAATGTGCACCTGCGCTGGAACTATCTGCTGGCCCACTCTGGTGCCTTGATCATCCATCTCATCCATCAAGGGTTCCTCAAGACCAAAGCCACTTAAGAGACGCTTCAGCTGGACCTTCTCCTGCTGACTAGGACCCTGATTGGGCCTGATGGTGCCAGTGGTGATGGGTGTGGGTCGGTCTGCCCACAGAGAGGTGCTTGACAGACCTGAGTCACTGCTGACAGAAAGAGCGTGGTCGCTGTGGTCGGGGCTGGAAGTGGCGGAGGTCGTTCGAGCTCCTCGGCCCAGCGTGGCCTCTCCGTTGGGGCTCCTCTTGTTAGCTGCTTTGTCCTGGGTTAGACCTTGAGAGCGAGGCGCTGCAAAGAGAGAAGATGCAGCGCTTCATACACTCAGCTGGTATTTGCATACGTACACACAAAGACACACAAACTGCAGAAGCACATGGAGACGAACACAAATCGCACAAAACATGCACGATCATGACACCCAAGGATCTCCACCATTCACAAGCTGTTATTGACAAACATGTACAATCACACCTCAACAGCACTCCAGACATAACAAACATTTCACATGAGACTTCAAATAAATAAACACAGTGACACATAAAAACAGGGTATGCATGTTGCTAAATTGAAATAAATATATGAGAGTTGATGTGACACTGTTTAAATATTTTTTTTCCCATCCAGGATGATTTCGAGCAAAGCTATTCACATCAGCTTGTTTCAACAGGTCACATAGGTGAGCTGTTGTTTCTAATCTACTCTATACAGCAGAGAAAAATTCCTTATGATCAGGTTATATAAGAGGAGTTTTCTGTACGTTGCTACAATGGTTGACTGTGGATCTTCAGGGTCTGACCTTTGCATTCCTCACCCTGCTGTGATTAAGCCACCCTACTCCATTTCCCCTGGCCCTTGACCCCCAGCATATGTCCAAACAATCTCCTTAATACGTAGGTAAGAAAAAACTACAGAGGTGAGTCATTTTGCAAGCCCAAGTCAAATCCATCACAACAATAGAAATCAAGTTCAGCCACGCTAGACTTACGCAAAATGAGAGCTTGCGAAGAATTCCAAGCATATGCGAGCACCGTTTCCAAGTAAGTAAAACATCAGGTTCTCTGTCACTCTCCCTTGGCCTCAACAAAAGAAAGTTGGAACATGACTCCTATACTTCTCCCTAAATCTACCGCCTTAAGTACTTGCTTTTCAGTCAAGCTATGACCGGAGGATCTGAATACCAGACACGCATGATAAAAGCTCCCCCTCCTCCTCCTCCTCCGTTCCAAAAGCTTCTGTATGACTTGCCCTCTGCTCAAACACAAACATGCCAGGGAACTTGCATCTGGCCTGAGCTCAGGCCTCTGTGCAGGTCAGTTCCGCTGGGAGTTTCCCAACAAATCCCTCACATTACATTCTTTGTGGCAAGGTGCAAACAGGTTTTAAGACAGATGTTTCACCTTCCTCTATACAATGCCTGATTTTTCTTTCCAAGTCATCATCCTCCCTTGTTTCTCCATTTCCCTCCCCTTATGGCCACCCATCTGTGTGCAGGGATGAAAAAACTCCAGCTCTTACCGTCATCGGCATTGCCAGGTAAGCACACGGGTCAACTGCCATCTCAATGAAAACAAGCGCTCAAGAAAAGAAGGAGCCATGCAGATGCATAAGAGTGTGTACGCTGTTCAACCTGTATATAATGGTCAGGGTGATATCAAGAGTCCGAATAAGTTGGCCCTGCTTTCCGTCTCTTCTAAGAAGGTGAGAGAGTGTTTGCACTCTACA
>JAQQAE010002757.1:0-21586 GCA_029823295.1 Pseudamia nigra | reverse complement strand
CGGCCTTGAATTGTGAAGCGCCTAGAGATAATCGGCGATTATGATTGGCGCTATACAAATAAAGACTGATTGATTGAGTAGCATGGAACAGAGAACAGAAATATGCTGGAGTGGTTTGGAAAAACCTTTGTTACAATGCAAGTCCCAAGCCATGAGTGGGATTGCCTCAAAGACCCTTTTCTGTTCTGCTGTCACTTATGCCAAGTGTCCCAGTCCGGCCGCCAGTGAGCATGTACCAGAAAGAATAACAAGGAGTACTATCAGTGACAACAGGCTGCGGGACATTGATACACGTGTTAAGGACAATGAGGCTCTACTTATGTAACAACTGCCCCAAAACAGGAACTTTTACAATGTAGGCACAACATGTGCTTATTTTAACAAGACAGAACTCTGTCATTGTTGAGCTACACCTCCTTCCTTTGTTGCATAGTGATGACATTCCCGAGTAGCAACAGAGGACATAATTCAGCTAAAAGTGCATAGAGTTAGTATTCTTAAACTGGTGCCTAATCACCTCAAATTGAGTGGAAGGGGAAAGCCCTTTAAAGAACACTGCTCAAAGCTTTTCAACGTCTACGCATGTGGCAGTTTGTTACCCTTAAAACTGGACTTAAAAGATGCCAAATTTGATAAAGTCACTCAGAAACATAAGTCTTGAGTTTTGTCCCTCTTATTAACCAAACATAGAAATATCCACAAGCAGGACTGTTGCATTTAAATAAGGACAGATCATTTTTTTACCTGAGAGGATTCTGCAAGAGACATGAATGTGTTTTTTGCGGGATATGTGCATGAACAAACACCACATCACAACCCCACTGCTGCATAAGAAGCTAAAAAACACACCACAAAAAAAGACATCTAAACTGCATCAAACCCAGATAATTACATAAAAGCTAAAGCAGCAGTGCAATATACAACTAATCGGCAGAGTCAGCAAACCTTAAATTCATAGCACTGGACTTTAATTTACCCACAGCTCGTGAAATGGTCTAGTTGTTGTGGTACATTACAGCTGTCTGGGAAGTGCCTATAGTCTAATGGACTATAATATAAAATCCCCAACTGATTCACTTGATACAGAGTCATCTTATAAGTGCTAATCTAGTTATATAACGATAATAATCTTGAAGTGCCTATGAAACTAATAAGCCTCTGATACAAAGACATGAAATGATGACAAAGCATGCATCATTTATCCTTCAGCGTAGGATTCTTCTGCTTATTTTGCATATTGCTAAAACACAAAAGCAGACACTGAATTTATTTAAGCAGAGAGAGAATAGTGCTAAACATTACAAAGACTACTGGCACACCATAGTCAGTCAGTGTCTAATTATTAAAGCTCGAGTACTAATGTGTGGACAATAGACATGTAGGCCACGATGACAAGGACATTAATGTACATTAATACAAACTGTTCTACAAACGTGATCATAAATTGTCTTAGCTAGGTTACAGCACATATACCGGTAGGTGGATTGCATTAACTGCATGAGTAGAGGGGCAGAATGATATCTTCTTCTTTCGGCTGCTCCCCTCAGGTACAGGATGATATACACGTGCCATTTCTCTGTACTCACTGCACTATGCACATATCTCTAGCTGGCAGTCAAAGCTCCAGCAGCTGCATGGTTAAGTGACTGAAAAATGTAACCTAAATCTGAAACTGAAAGATCCATTTTAAAGTAGCTTATGAAATTACAGCAGGCAATTATTCATGACAAAATGATGACAGTCCATGACTGAACCCCGTTCGAGGACTTACAAAAATGAACCTTGACAATTTTTGGATTACTGCAAGAATTGCAATCCCCCGTATCTGTTCCTTTGAGATGTGTGAGATTTGGCACAGAGGAGTGAGAAGCTGACAGGAGCACGCTAAATAGGGCTTGCATTAGTAATGAACTCTGTACATGTTCTAGCATGGTCATTTGTTTGTTTCTGGAGAGAGTGAAAAAGTGCATCAAGACAATTAAAGCTTGGACATACAGAGTTGAATTGGTTTAAAAAAAAAAATCAGTATGACATAAGATCCTGTACTGGAGATTTATAACTTATTGATGAGTACATCCATGCAGCACAAATTCTTATCATTAATAAAATATAAGCACTTAAAATCTTTTGCCCATGCCTTGAGTATATATGGAGGGGAAAAAGCAGTGCTAGTACTTCCTGCAAAAACCAAGGAATGTAATGACTGAAACTAATATGATATTCAAACTGTCCAATTAAAACTACCAAATAATAGTTGTCCTTACTGGTTACATATGTATAAGATCAGCTAATTTCCTGCGACTATTACAACAAAAGATTTTACAAAAGATGTAAAGTAAGAGAATGAGTATAATGTTACCCATAAGAGCTCTGTGACTCAAATTGTACCAGATCCCAAAGAAGAAATACAGATTTTCAAGACTATGTCTAACATTAGAAACTAGAAAATTTGCAATCTCTGAAGAGATTGTGTGGGATTGCAGAGTCAAAATAGCTGAACTTACTGGAAAAGTGCAGGAGTTAAATTAACTTTTCAGTGGAGTAGTAATCAAAAGGATTAAATCACTGTCATTGCCATGGTAACCACACATTCCATGAGTTCTCCATTCATTTCCTATGGGAAAAAAAATAGTCAAAAAAGCTTAATATTTTAAAAATTAAAAAAGGTTAGAATTATTAAAAGCAAAGCAGATATGTCCTGAATAAGATGAACAATTTGAAGTTTGAATGGGACAAAAAAATGTAGGACCAATTAAATGACAAAAAAACGTACAGAAGTGGGAGAATAGAGAATAAAGACTGGAGACAACAATAGTGGGATTGGTGAATCATGCAACAATCCCACTAAGTAGAAAATTTGCAATCTCTGAAAAGATTGCTGACTCAAAATAGTTGAACTTGCTGAAAAAGTTCCAGAGGGCATCTGAGGGTGGAATGAACATCTTAAACATCTGATCGAAGGCAGTGCAGAGTTGACATTATAGTCACAAACATTCCATTAATTTCCTGTGGGAAAAAAAACCCTAAATCATTTCTTCTTCTTCTCCTTTTGGCTGCTCCCCTCAGTGAGCGCCACAGCAAAATACCAATGTTTCTCATGTTTGATCCGGCATAGGTTTTTTACGTCGGATGCCCTTCCTGACACAACCCTGACAACAAGGGACAAATTCAAAAAAACCTAAATCATTTTAAAAACTACAAAAGATGGATTTATGAAAATTAATTTCCCAAATGTCCTGGATGAGCATGACATTTTGGTGTTTGAATGGTGTAAATCGGGGGAAACTGTGGGAGGAGATGTGGTCCAAAAAAGGGGTAGAGTACTAATAACTAATAAAGAGTGAGAAAATCATTTAGTGGGATTGCTGTCCCACTAAATACTTTGATGACATCAACATCAGAACAGTGGGAAAAAACCTACGTTCAGCAGGTCACATACTGGATACTTGGCTGCTCTTGATCCAGCAATCTGGATAAAGGTGGCACGTTAGTTGGACTGTTAATCCCATTTCACCAACCTCGCATACTGTTTTCACTTCATGTCTCTGATACTTAATACATTTGTAAGTTGTGTGAATCAAGCAGATGTGTCACTGTGCATGTTTTGAAAAGTACAGTACTGTACAACCAATATAGATTACATTGCAACTTATTAACATCGTTCAGCAGGTGTAATAATTTCACCACACATTGTGTTTCTTTTAACACTTCAAATTAAAATACCTACCTCCCCCACTGGTTGATTTCAAATATCTCATTTCCTATTTACAGCTATAATTATCGCCCGGGTTCAATCTATTTACTAAAAAAATCCATAAAGGCTGTAAAAGTACCAGAAAAACAAATTCTAGCATTGTACATCACTGGAAATTACAACTTGCCATCATAATTGGTACAACTGAACTTCAGTTGTTGTCTAGTAGTGCTACTGCTATTCAACAGCTCACCGGTTAACATGCGACACAACCAAAACGTATCTTAAATGTGAACAACGCCAAGCGATTTCGACAAAAAAAAAAAAAAAAACTGATAAAATCGAGCCAAGGCTCTTTTCTACCTATGACAAATGCACATGATACAGTGTATCTAACGAGCTGATGTTAGCAGGAATGTTTCATGGCGATGAATACTGACGGATATTCAGCGTCATCACAAAATATATATACACACAGGACGAGGACGGACAGTACTATGAAACGTGATTGAGCTAATGTTATCTGCTTGGAATGCCATGAAAGATGTGACTGTCGACATAATTGCTGAAGTAAGCTTACCAGCACAGGAGAGCTACAATGAGGCACAGCAACAAAACACGCAGCCTCTTCATTATCTTCCCGCGGGGACCAACATCCTCGCTCTTTGGGTGTTTTTTTTTCTGACCTCTCAAAGCTACAAAATACACCAAAAACAAGCCTTTATTCCCTCGGGGCCTGTGTTATTTCTACATTAACAAACTATTGTTTTCTGTAGCTAAATCCTACGCCTAAAGCGTGTTAATAGTCATTGTACGGATTGCTTGTCCGGTTCTTCCTCAGCTTCAGTTACCACTGCTACTGACGAGCAGCTAGCTCCTGCTAAGTTCAACCCCAGCTCACGACCGGCCAATCAAATGAGAGTTTGAGGGTATATTGACCAATCAGAGGAGGCGTACCCACATTGTAATCTCGACAGCTTCCGTCCACTGGCCCACTCTGGAGGGTGACTTGGTGGCTGTGGAAGAAGACGCGTCACCTTTTCTGATAAGCAAATCAAGGAAAAACGCAATATTTGTGAATCATTGCACAACTGCGTAGCGTCAGCATTGAGGTATCAATCACTAACTAAACACTAACAGTGTTGTGTAAAAGCTTTACTTCAATGTGTGAGGTGTGAGTTCTTCCCGAGTGAAATAGAACACGTACTTTTTTTAATCAAAACATCTGTACGAAACTGTTCAATTCAGTTACAAAATCTAAAAACATCTGTACGAAACTGTTCAATTCAGTTACAAAATCTAAAAACGTTTCAAATGCAATTAGAAGTGATCAACAGAGCCAAGAATTCCCCAATGTGCCATAATTCTATGTAATACTATATAATACGATACTATATGATTAATTTAGACTTCTTCTCCTTCTCCTTTCGGCGGCTCCCTCCAGGGGTCGCCACAGCGAACGTGCAGAGTTGTGGCAACTACAGAGGGATAAAGTTGATGAGCCATACGATGCCCTTCCTGATACAACCCTCACAACAAGGGACAAATTCCTTTGATCCTCCCAATATACATAATGTATATGCATGCATTATATATCAAAGGATCAAAGGCAACAACAGTGCAGCGTTGCCATGGTAACACCAGGACAGGGTACGCGTCAATAAATTTCCATGTTTGTTTAAAGACATTAAGGCCTGGATGACGTCTAACTTTCTCCTTCTGAACGAAAATAAAACTGTAGTTATGCTACTTTGTCCAAAAAATCTAAGGAGTACCCTCCCTAATGCGTTACTTAAAATAGACAACATTTCAGTAGACCCAGTACAGTTGTGAGGAACTTGGGGGTGATGGTGGATCAGGATTTATCCTTCAGTTCTCATATAAAACAAATGTCCACAACTGCCCATGCACTGAATGTACAAATTAATCTAGTCTAGCCTACCTGTAGCAACGCTGGGCACTGAAAGCAATAAATGGCACGAAACTCATTTGTCTCGCGTAGCCACATAAAAGTGTATTATTTAATGTTGTAAAAAATGTATTTAATATTATTTTATTTTTATTTAAATGTATGTGTTGAGAATTTTCATGACATATTTCATCCATCCATCCATTTTCTACCCCTTAATCCCCACAAGGGTCTATTTCATGTACAGTACTAACACATGTGATGCCTCGTTTGTTTATACCACGTGGAACAAAAAACTCCGTTGCCCAAAGTGCAGCGCGAAAATTGCCCAAAAAATTCGCCTGTAATTTCAGTGTATCCAATGCGTAATGAGTAATGAATACGGTTTAAAATATACTACTTAAAATAGTTTCAATTTGACACTCAATAGACCCAGCAGTGTGCACATTAATAAATAAAAATACGCAGTATTTTATGCCGGCGGGGTCCCAAGTTGAGGACAGCCTCAGTGAGAACATTTCAACAGAGCGAAGTTTGGGTGAACATAGTTAACTGCTTCGCCGTTTTCATTTTAAGTGCATTGACTGGCAAGTGACAGCTGTAGTGTCGTTTTTTTGGACTTTTAGGCTCGGAGGCTTGACTATGGCGGTGGCCCGGGTGTTTCTGTGTGTCCTGTCCGTGTTCGCTGCTTTAATCTCGGAGAGGTTTGCGGTGCTGGCTGCCTTCTCTCAGTCTCTAGACAGCGACTTCACATTCACTCTGCCCGCTGGTAGGAAGGAGTGTTTCTACCAGACCATGAAGAGAGACGCCTCACTGGAGATTGAATATCAGGTCATTAAGACTCACAGAACTTTAATGTGTTTCTGTATACAACTAGTACGGTAGCTAAGAAGACTAAAACTATCTGTAGGTGTAGTCAGCCGAAGTGTTTACTGCTGAACCGCACCAGTGAGTAGTCACATCTTACTAATCAAACCAGTTCATGTTCTTGCCCAACTGTCACTTTCTTACATGTCTAAGCCTTTATTTCCAGGTAACAACCTACAAACCGCATTGTTAACTCAAGTAACCGTGCAAGAGATGCAGATGTCAGGTTACGTACACACCTCAATTTTTATGTTGTACGGAACCAGTTCGGACTGTTGGAGTTTGTAGCACTGAACAAATCTCAGAGTCGGGTTTTCTGTTGAGTCTGCAGATGAGGCTCTGTCAGAGATATCTCATTACCCTGAAGGACAAAGGCTTATCACATGCAATGTAAAATTAGGGAATAGTAGAACAGAGAGTAATAACAATACAAAAATTGTGAGCGAAAGTTTTAATGTAAGATAAGACTTTATTTATCCCACACTGGGGAACTAGCTTTGCAACAGCAGCATACAGGATTGGGACAGAAAAATAAATAACTAACAGTGCACACATGCAAGTCAATTTTTCACACATTCATACGCAGTTAGGGGCATTAGAGTGGTAATAATTTATCAGTTTTCTTAGGGCCCTATTTTCTTGTCCCCTCTCCCTCATTTGACAGGTATTAGATGGTGCAGGCCTTGATGTAGATTTTTACATCTCTTCCCCCTCTGGCCAAGTGTTGTTCAGTGACTACCGCAAGTCAGATGGTGTGCACACGTGAGTAAGATGGTATAGCTTTAAAAAATAATGTGTACTGTTTACCCAGGCAAACTCATACAGCCTGTGATTTCCACCAGGGTCGAGACGGAGGATGGAGACTACATGTTTTGCTTTGACAACTCGTTCAGTGCTGTCTCGGAAAAGATCATCTTCTTCGAATTGATCCTGGACAACATGGATACAGATGAAGACCCAGATGACTGGAAGGAGTATGTCCATGGAACAGACATGCTGGACATGAAGCTGGAGGACATCATGGTGAGGATACACCTGTTTTGGAAAAGACATTCAGTGAAATTCAAAAACGAGACTAAAATAGGTTGTATGCTTGGAAACTTGAATGTGAAGGACACCAGAGAAACTTAAAGCATATCCACGGTACAGTGTTTTAGTCCTTCTGCTATTTAGATATTTGTCACTGTGTTGCATACTGTGCATTCACAGGATAATAGAAAGGGTGACGCAGCAAACATCCTCCCAACAAAATAGCATACGCACGCCGCCACACATACACAAGCTCAAGGCAAATGTCACAAAAATAGACAGAGCCTTAAACCATCCCCCATTAAATGAGGACATGCATGTTTTCTCGTTGCATCACAGTAGTCTACACTGCCCCTTCACCAGAAACGGCTTTAATTTGTGTCACAGGTCACTTAGGCACCACCCTTGTAAAAAGACAGGAAATGTAAACTCCAGCTGTGGAGCATGCTTTCTCATAGGAGGAGCAATATAACTGAGTTGCTTTGCCAGCAAACACAAAGGCCCCCAAAAATATTCTGCCATTTTTTTTTCTTTATTGCTATTCATAAAGCAGGTACTAATGAGTAGGTATGTGCAAAAGGTGCAAAAGCAAAACTGGTGTGTTTTTAGCAGTAACTTTCAGTACAACCAGGCAGAAGAGTAGATTTGATGCTACATATTGATTTTCCATGAAACAAATGATTAGGATTAACTTTTTTATCAGTATAAGTTTCTTGGTAACTGGATCATAAATGCAACTTTACATGCATTTCTACAACTAGTTTTATTAACCGAGAAAAGCTCTTCCCAAACCAGACCAAAAATGGAGTGGTGCGTTATTAAATCCCTTGAATGAATATTAGTTCTAAGTTCTTGTCAATGATTATCTAGTTATGTCATGTATTTGCTGCTTTTTTAAAAACCTGTCCTGTCTCCTCTTTTTCAGGACACAATCAACAGCGTGAAGGCTCGACTGGGCAAAAGTGTACAAATCCAGACAGTGCTGCGGGCATTTGAGGCACGTGACCGAAATCTCCAGGAGAGTAACTTTGACAGGGTGAACTTTTGGTCTGTAGTCAATCTTTTTGTCATGGTCTGTGTGTCAGGGGTGCAGGTGTACCTCGTCCGCTCGCTATTTGACGATAAAAGGAAAATTCGTACATAACAACAACAAACGTGGGAAGACAGAGAGCGTGAGAAATGCTCTTTTTCACAGATACTTTTGGAAACATTTTCAGCATTTTTCCTTGTTTGTGACCTAGTCACCGTGAATTGCTCTGGTTTTCAACCCACTGGAGTTTGAGGGAGAGTCTGGTTGAATCCCTCATCTTTTAAATCTGTCTTTTTTTTTGTCTCTTTTTTGAAATGTGTATATTGTTTGATAGACCTCCTTAGTTGAAGTAATTTCTTAACTACCATGCAAGTTTATGATATAACATTTTTTAATACAACTGAAAACTGGCCCTTGGTTATTAAGCTTCAATTGTTGAGCTTAAAGGTTCAGTATGAAAGATTTATAGCAACTGAGGAGGATCTAATGGTAAAAAATGGAATATACATACGAGAGAACCAGTCCCATTTGCATCATCTGCCATCTTACCGTAGCCCAGAACTTAACTTAATCTTGTCCTTTTTTCTTCTTTATGGAAATAGAGTACAAGTACATTGTTTTCTATGTTTGAATGTGGACCAGTGTTAATAATCCCTTAAGCCAAAAAGAACAACACATACACTGGCCCTGTGTGTTATAGATGCCTCTAAATCTAACATACGGACCTTCTAAGTAGATGAGGAACTGGTATGGAGTTTGAAGATTTTGATTCATTTCTCAAGGAGTACAGGAATGAAGAATCTGTCACCATGTCTTCCTATAGAAAAATTATTTTCATAAACGTTTTAACTATCATGTCACTAAGATGCCTTATATTTTCGATGTATAGAATCTCCCAGTCTAAGTTTTTAAATAATCTTTCTCATCAGCATGAACAAGCCATAGAAATTCAGTCTCACTTTCCATTTGGAGCAAATGTTAGGGTCATGCTGCCAGTGCTGGCAGCCGTGGACTGACTAGAAACAAGGGAAATGGATCAGCTCCAGCTCTCATGACTACTGCTCCACTTCCCTTTGCATCAGTGGTGGGCTTCTGTTCTGCTGTGACGCCTCGTGGCTGCTGCCGGGTATCTACTTACAGGCACCTACTGTGTGAAGATGTTGAGTGTGCCTGTGTCTCTGGTGACGGCAGTCTATTTCGATCTTACTGACATCTGGAAGGTCAGTGCCACTACGACATGGGTGCACTGCTCAGTTTAAAATATGAACACGTACTGTAGTTCATTTCCTCTGCTGTGTCTATTTAAAAGTGTGTGAGGTTTTGCTACTCACTGTGTAAAAGCCAACATTACCAGCTGGTATTCAATCATTGCACTGATTCTAATGAACAACAGATTTTTTTTTTGTATCATTAGAACATAATATATAATGAAAATGGGCCTAAGAATGACCAAAACACCATTTGCTCATTCTTAAACTATAGGGCTGCACAATTAATCGCATCACATAGTCTGAAAGTATAAAATAGCGAAAGCCTGCCATTTAAAGGTCCAAATTTAAAAGCATTTATTGTGATCTAACAAATAGTAATCCAATAGTTGCGTGGTGATAATTGAGCAGTGGGCAAACATGCAAAATGGAAGTTGCTACTTTTTCTCTTCTGTGTTCAAACTTACTAATGTATGTACTTTCTTTTATAACCAAGCTTGTTGGCTCAAAGTCCCATATGTCAGAATTTTGTACAGTATATGCAGTATAACTTTTTCATCAAATTGTGCAGCCAGATGCACCAAAATGTACCCATTTCTTGATATTTACTCAGTGAATATAAGTATTAAATGTCATAAAGATGGATGCATCCATTCAAAGATATAAAAGGGAGACAGGAAATCTCTATTACAAATGGTAGAGTTGTTACTACAGTTGCTGCCATCTTAGCAGGAGGCAACCACACTGAATCCTATGTAAACAAACCTTGTATCAGGTTCATCATTAATGGGGATGGTTATGAGACAAAACAGAAATTAAATTAACACTGATGCACATATGAGGTATGGCTATTAAAAACACTGCTTTACTGAGGGCGCAGTGTGAGCTGACACTAATATATTAATGAAGAATGAAACCATGTTTTCCACAGTTGTAGCCTCTTTTATTCATTTTAGAGTATTTGTTCAATTTCTTTAATGTTTAAAGAAGTTTTTGATGTACACGGGCACCCAGAATGTTCAGCTCAGACATCTTCCCTGCTTTCAAAACATTTTTTGTGCCATTCAAACACATATACGTGGCATACATTGTTCCTCATACACTTCAGTTAATGCAAGAAAAGAATTGGCTGCTGTTTTGTTCAATTTCACCAAAAATATCAAGTTAATGCGTTGCTCAACTTTTGAGCTAATCATTTTCCAACGCCTTATCAAAAACACCAGCACTTCAGTCAGCATCTAGCAGTGAAGTAAAGACGTCACGTTGGAAACCTACTGCAGTTGTGTGTTAATACCCAACCTTTAATATGTAACACTGTGTGACTATGAACCACATGGTTTTATCCTCATTAGCATGGTCTTGTCATTTAATAGCCATACCTCTTGTACACAAGCATAGTTTGAATCAGTTTTGAATGCATGGATTAAGTTACAAAAAATTATTTACAGATTTCAAAAGCAGTTAATTTGGATTCCTGGGTTCATTTTACAAGTGCAGCACGTTGACACCATTGTGATTCAGACCTTCAAAGATGGTAGCACAATGGGGATGTCTCACAAGAGCACATTTCTACCTCCCATTTATAGCTCAGCATCTGTTGATGAGCTATTCTATTCACACAGACAGGCAGATTGAGCAAAAACTGTACCCTGCTTTGCTGGTGCACAGGGTAGCAGTGGGTCCAGAAGAGTTTTGTAGAATTATCAGACACAGGTTATGGTGCAGTGTTAACTTTAAGTGTTTTTTTTTTCCCATTGTCACTGGGTCTTTGTTAAAGTATTAAGTGTTTTTGTGGTTTGAGGTTATGATTACTTTACTGACAGTATTTCTTTTACTGAGCTTGTCAGTGAAAACTTGGCCATTCTTTGTCCTGTCTCAAAGCTACATGATTCCATCCTCCTGGAACATTTGGTGCTGTAAGACAGACATAATGAGTTCATGCCTTCATAATTCAGCCTTGATGTGAAGTGAGTAAAACCAAAATTAATGAAGTGTAATTATTGAATAGGAAGGACTAACCCTGCAATAGTCCTGGCCTTTCCAACAGTAATTATTTCAAAAACAGGTTTTGCCTCACATAATGTGTATCACATTGAGTTTTGTTGGTTCCAACGGTTGAAAGTGCTGTTTTTTTTTTTTCTTTGACTTAACATTTACTTATTTATTTTTACATCAGGGTAAAATCTGTGCAATTTATTCATGGATACAGTATACTTCGAATTGTTACTCTGTATACGAGGTATTACTCTTCAATGATTGGTTTTAGTTCCATGTCAAAAACAAGTTTTATGCCTGTTTCTGTGAAAAAGAAGTTACTTAAAGATTGGATAGGAGATGCATGGTCTCTTTCCAAATTAAAGCCCTCGAATAAAAATACTTATTTATAAAATGACAAAGACTTAAAACACTGTGTGTTTGTAAATTTGATTCCTAAGCACTCAGTAGTCGTTACACATACAGTAGTGGTTTTGCAAAAGTTTTATGCACCTAGATTTTTGCAGGTCACAATGACATAAGCATGCACTTCTCACTCACAACAGGACCAGAACACACAAAAATGTTGCTTTCTCCACCTTGAAGTGTCAGTTTTATGTATCATCTCTATTTGAATTTAATGTGTTTTGAACCATTTGGGACAGAAAACATGAGATGAGGTCCAATGACTTAAACCAGGATTCATGCAGAACACATCAGTGCTGTTTGTTCTGCTTCTTGCCACAGGAATGGATGTCACACTAAATATGGATTTCTGCCTGTTCAAAGCCATCTAGCTCTGACCGCCATGGATCCACACTGTGCACATACCTTCTCCATTGTTATTTGCAATCCCACAAAACGGCAAAATAAAAGTGGATATTGGCAAGTGTTACCCCCATTAGCATAAAGCCTGGTCCCCAAAAGGCCTGCTTTGTCATGTTTAAAATTTGTATTTCAGAAGCAAATGTTTGAAAGTATGAAAACAGTGAAGCCTTTGCGGTGGTCCCATTCTGATCACAACCAGGGCAGATGACAGAAGGGGAAAGATATGCCTTGGCATAAAGCAGATTGTCTTGCAGTTAGAGCTGATCTGTCAGGATAGCTTAGGGGATTTGTTTCATTAATTCCACAAAAGCAGAGATGACCAAACCATTGAAGTAAAACATTGGTCCATGCTACACTTTTCAGTTCAGTATCCTAAAATTATAACAAAAAATCCACTCTCTTTTTCTGAATTTTTAACAGAATTAAATATCACATTTCACTCAAGTCTTTATTCCTTTTGTCATCTTTATTTAGTGTTTAATTCATCCTCATTGTTCCGTCAGTCCCAGTCCTCTTCGTCTCTGTAGGAGCTGTCTTCCCTCAGGGGCTCTTGAAAACAGTATGGTTGCAGCATGTTTGTCATCACCACCATTAGAAGTTCCACTTTGTGGTTCAACTACTAACACACCCGAGCCATCATCCGTCCACTGCTTTTCACCATGAACATTTAAGTTTGGCAACAGAAGACACAATGATAATGCATGTTGCCTTTCTGGTTCGGGAATACTGTATGATACCCTGGTGTCCGGTGAAGGCAACAGTGTATCACCAGCTGAGTGGTCGTTTGTAGAGGCAGGTTGGAGGTTGCTTCTTTTGTTTCAAACACCAGGATATGCCAATGGATGTTCCTTGAATTAAGTGCTTTTACCATTTGCTATTTCTCTGCACAGATGATCTTATGATAACTTCAGTTTCATGAACTCTGAGAACTTTGTGTTGAGATTTTCCAAGTCTTGGTGGATATGAAGATACAATTTAAACATGTCTCTGATATAAAGCGCTTTAACTTTCTATAAAGGTTACTAAAGAGGAGCTTAATGTTTTGAGCCACATTGTCTCTGAAAAATGTTTTTAATACCCTGATGTTGGATTGTGGGGAGGTAGGGGTTGTGATCTTATATATTTATTCAACTCATGTTCAGTACTGTAGTTGTACATTAAATAATTGTGTTTTCTGAGTGCTGTCTTTTTGAAATTCAAGTTATTTGAACTCATCCCAAACACATGACGTCTAGTATCTGCTAACCTGATCTAGTGATGCTTGTGGTTTGCATAGAGGTGTAATGGTTATACATTCCTCTAGTGCAGAAATTGGAGTTGCATGTAACCATAATAGATGTCACCTCATAATCCTAAAAAGGAAAACAGTGTTTGACTTGTTTCATCACCATGTTCACAAAATAAGACTTAAATTCATGACACTTTTGGGCTAATTATTGGATGCTGTGAAGATGGACCGTTCATTCTCTTGTTCAGCTATAGAACAGACTTCAAAATTATCTACTTTGTCAGCTACTGGCCTATAAATCATAGAATGGTCCAGAATGCATTAATGACATGTTAATGTCATATAAACTCAGTCGGGCTCTCAGATCTGTAGACTCAGTTCTGATAGTAGTGCCAAGAGTTCAAACCAAACATGGTGAAGCAGCATCTAGCTGTTAAGCTGCTCACACATGGAACAAACTACCAAGAGAACTGAGGTCAGCACCAAATGTTCTTTCTCTGTTTCTGTACTTTGTTTTTGTTCTATTCTTCATTTTTATTTTAAATCGTATGTTTTAATACATCATATTCAATGATTTAGGTTTTTTTTTTGTTTTTTATGTAAAGCACACTGAGCTAGTTCAGTACATGAAATGTTATGCAAATAAAACTTGCCTTGAATTGCCTCATCCTTAAATGATGGCACCATCATTGGTGCCATTATTGAACCTGAAGTCAGATGAATAGCACTTAATACTTAAGAACAGCTTAGATATACAGTACATGCTGTAACATTCGCCTTTGTGATTCTGCAGGAGTCAGAACCTTTCCAGTTTGCCTGATCCGTTACATAAGAGTTTGGGGTGGTGGTCTTTGCACATTAACACTGATATAGGCCAGAATACAGACAAGGATAGTGGTGAATATCGCTGTTAACGAGGATAACATTTTTAATAGTAGCACACAGTGGGTCTGATTAAAAATAACAGTTTGAAATGGTGAGGTTACCTGTTGACAGCATGTTTTCTGCAGACACCTCGAAACAGAAAAGGAAAATCAGCAAGCAATTGAGTTGTATTTGCAAAATCAAACACCAGGGGGCACTGTGAGTATGAGACTGACCTGTAGAAACAGCTTCACTTCCGGGATAATGAAACAATAAATTTGTAGTATCGGCGCTGAGTAAAATCCCATCAGGTAAGTCAGAACAGCATGTAATTATGATACAGAATATGTCTGACTTGTCGTTATCCTAGAGTTCATATATAAAGCTAAACGTATTTGTCGTTACTGAAAGCTGTAAGTAAAGCAGTGGCCATCTGATACGGAAAACCATGCAGTCCAAATCTTAAATCCTTCGGATTCTGTTGCATAATTACAACTGATTCAGGCCAAGCTTCCAAACTGGGTCGGACCCGGGTTGATTTTGTGTATGTGGGGGTTAACCCGGGTTACCTCACTGTGTGAGGTAAGCCGACCCCAGTTTACAGACCCCGGTGGGTCCGTCCCGGTTTGAATTGCCATGAACCGGCACGCACCCGGCTTGTTGGTCTGAAAGTGGTTTTCGTGAAACTATTAAGTAACATTGTCACGATTAGTCTGGTAACCCCGCTAGTTAACAATCAAAATGTGACGCTAACAGTTCATGGTAGGTGTAGAGCAGAGCTCTGCCATCCGAGGCTCAGAAACATTCTTACATTACTCAGTTGTAAAGATGTGTTTCCGGTCCATCACGTACACCGGTCAGCGTCGGGACCCAAAATAGGTTGTGCAGCCCTTTTTACTTAAAGGTTGCAAACCACTGGTATAGGAAGTATATTGTCATGACTAAAACGGACATAAAACCAAATAATTCAGCAAATCCATGTTATTAACCATGTTGACCTAATTTTAAACCTCATTGCTGTCCGAGAGCATCTGCGGAATCGCTGAAGACAACTCTGGGTTCAAGCACCGAAAGTTTTTGAGTGAAACACTTTTAATATTTATTAAACTGATAAAAACCCAACCGTGTACAGCTTGTATCCTCAAAATCACATTGTTTCAGTAGTGCACACTCCTAACACCCCTGTGATAACGTGTTGTGTGTATGTGTCAAACTGCCCACCTGGAGTCATTGTATCTTTGGTGGGTGGGTATTTATTGGTAGATGTTACAAAATAAATAACTCGTGTGACTTTTCTCACTATCATCGCTGCCTAGTGGCTAAGGCTGACAGTGCTAGATACAGTATAATACAAACCAGTTTTTGAGTTCATGAATAATTTAATTCTTTCAGACCATAACTTTGGTGTGTGCAAACTAACACAAGAAATTCTAAAGTTAGACAACATCAAAAGACAAAGTGTTATTGTTGTCAAAAGTGTTATTATTACTGAACATACACATTTTAGCCTATAGGCCTGCGTTATAGTTGCATGTGGATCAAATTTATTACAGCAAACTGATATATAGAATTAATGGTTGATTTAATGATTTACCTATGTGAATACAGAGATGGATATCACATGTTTTTTTCCAATGAAAAGAAGATTCAGGTGAGAAAACAACATAAAACAGTATATTATTGCCATGCAAATTGTATTTAGTGGTATTGCCCAGCAATTCCACTTTGGATTACTACTATATAATACTTCAAATACCTATACATTTAACTCTTGAACTTTTTCAGCAAGTTCAAATATTCTGAGTCAGCAATCCCACACACTCTTCAGAGATGGCACAATTTCTAGTTTATAGTTGCAGTTGTTTTTATAACTTATTCTTGATTCAAATGGTGCAATAATTAATGCACTGATTAATTGTTAATAGCGCAAAGAGGAAGTGAGGAGGACAGGGAGGAAGGCAGTGAGAGAGTGCAGAATGAAGGAATCACAGAGAATCAGCAAGAACCAGTTGAGATGCCATGGCAGCTCTTCAGTCCCCTTCCCTATTCACTTGGGTTGAGTCTCTTCTTTTCCTTTCAGCGTATGAGTATGACAGTTCTAATTGCACTACATGTTTTGGTTTTTATGTAGACAAGGCCAACATGTTAGACTACTGAGATAAAGGTTATCATTATGCTTCAACATAGTGGCATATAAATGAGAATTTAACATTTACAGTATATGCCACTATGTTGAAGCATAATGATCAAGGCTCAATTAGGCTCATTTAAAAGTTGCTGTATCTTCATGCCAAGATAACATAAGCCCAGCTTGGTCATACCTATTATATAACTTTACTGTTTTTTTCCATCAATCAGAAAGGAATTGCATTAATATGTAAGAAATGCTATTTATTAACATACAGAATTCAAAAAGCAATTTATACAAATTCGTATATCTTCCTCAACTTCTGATGAAGTCAATAGGTAAATCAGTTGAAGGAAAAGACCTATTTTTGCATTAATGGCCAAAATAATTAAACAGAGTCCACTAATTAAGTCATCATAATAATAACTGATATATTTTAATAATTCTTAAAAAAGCATATTCCGAATACCTCTCTGGGCTAAGCCCGATGTTTACAATGTCTGGCTCTGCCCCTGATCGTAGGCAAGCAATGTTGTGTGGCCAACCTGTTGTAACAAAGTCTGATTTAGAAATTGTGAGGCATTTTAAGTTTAAATATGAAATGGACTCAGATATGTATACAGCATGAAAAGAAAACAGAGAGAAGTGAATTTTAAAAAAAGAACTTACCACATATATGTTATAGTATATTGATCTTTCACTATTTATTTATTATTATTCTGTAGGTTTTTTGGACCGCATCTCCTCCCAAAGTTTTCGCCTGATTCACACCATTCAAACACCATAACGTCAAGCTCTTTTGCGACATGTCGGCTATAACTTTTCATAAAACTATCTTTTATAGTTTTTAAATAATTGATTTTTTTTTCACAAATTTTTTTCTTTTGGAAATGAATTGAGAACTTGGAATGTTCGTGACTAGAGTGCTATGTGGTTACCATGGCAATGCTGCACTGTGATGCAGATGATCCTTTG
Organism: Pseudamia nigra; assembly: GCA_029823295.1. Classification (NCBI taxonomy): domain Eukaryota; kingdom Metazoa; phylum Chordata; class Actinopteri; order Kurtiformes; family Apogonidae; genus Pseudamia; species Pseudamia nigra. The sequence continues at coordinate 3,852 of JAQQAE010002757.1, read as the reverse complement.
ACATTCCTTCAATCCTCATATGCCCCTTTGATTAGCATCCATCCATCCAGAGGTCAGGGTCGCGGGTGTAGCAGCCTGAGCAGAGAAGCCCAGACTCCCTTTCCCCAGCCACCCCCCACCCTCCCAACTCCCCTGGGGGCATGCCCCAGGCTCTCCCAAGCCAGTCGAGAGAGTTGTGCGCTTGGTGTGCCTCAGGGCCTCCTCCCAGTTGGAGCTAGCCTTGGCATCTGGGGACTGGACCACGTAGGTCCCGTGCCCTAGGCTGCCACAGCACCGGACCCTACAACCCTTCCTGCAGGTGGTGGGCCCACAGGGACCTTTGATTACTTCTCCACTGAATAGTATAGTTCATCATAACACTTCATAGTACCGTATTTTCTGGACTATAAGTCACACTTTTTTTTCGTAGTCTGGCTAGGGGTGCAATGTATACTCAGGCGACTGAGTATACATTAGTGTTACCCCCACTTCCTTCTATCTCTCTTCCAGATTATGGGGACATCACAGTCAGTGGCACTAGACATATATATGTTAAAACATTTCAGATGTTCATTATTTTCACACTGAGAGTACAGCTTCTAATTAAGTTCTTCATGCTATAGTTATGTGAATAACTGTTAATATATTACTTTAACATAATGAGACACCTATGCAGTTCGTTGTTTATGCTTCATGTAGCTGAATAACCATCAATGTGTTATGTTACCATACTGCACACCTATTCAGCCTGTTATTCTCTATGCTATTATTACTATAACTTGCCTTTCAAGATGAAATGTCTGTTCTTGGTGTCGGATTTTGTAAAATAAATATCCCTACAAAATGCGACTTATAGTCCAGTGTGACTTATATATGTTTTTTTCTTCTTTATTTTGCATTTTTTGGCTTGTTCGACTTATAGTCCAGAAAATACGGTACTTGAAGTCTCTATAAATGTTTCTCTTCAACTTTTTCAGCAAGTTCAGCTGTTTTGAGTCATCAGTCCCATGCAGTCTCGTCAGATATTAGATAAGGTCATGGTCCCCTTGTTAAGATCTCACACATGTAAGTTGTGCAGGTTTGGACAATTTTTCCAAATATTTGTAATTAAACCATCACCAGTGAATTCAGTGTGTAAGTTAGAATAAGTGCTCAAGCCACAAAGTACAACTACTATTACTAACTAATAATATTTCCACAGCTTCCAAAACACAACACTATGCTAAACATGCAGTTGTGTTACAAGCCAGACAACATACACATTTCTGTCTGAAGTTTATAAAGAGATCACACATACAATACAGGTTCAGCTGGCATGAATTTCCAATAGTTAGTCTTAATGAAAATGACTTGTAAAGTGCCCCCGGACCCCTCTAGCAAATGCACACCCTTGGTGCATAGCGACACATTCGGCGTCATGCTTACGCCACATAAAGTCAGCGCAGGCTACTTTTTTTCCATCAGGCTACTCAAAAGAACTGGCACAACTCTGAAACCTTTCTAATGTCCACAGTTCTATGGCTGCAGGCCAGCTGATCAGTGATGACTGTTTAACCATACGATATAATGTGAAGTATGTTGTGCTTATGTAATATGTAGCTTCACACAGGCCTAAAGAAAATCTGGCAATTAACTTTTCCAGAGCTAAAATTCAGGCAGCCAGTCGTTTTCAAATCATTTAAAGTCTATTTAAATAACGTGGCGGCAGAAACATCTGCCTGGTTTGCGTGATTCATTCAGTAACGCTGAGGTTTTCTTATGCATTTATTTTATTTTATAAATCTGCAACTTACATTAAGGGTAGTTTAAAGGATTCTAACACCTTTTATTATCTTATTCTGCTCTTGATTTCTTGTTGGTTTTTCAAAGTACACCTCCCCTTGTCCATGTGACCATGTGTTCCTTTGCTCAGGGTGATGGGGCCAGACAGTGTACCGGGTCCAACTGTGCCCTGGCGGAAGGTTTTGTGGGAGCGCCAGCCCTTCCCTGACAACTATGTGGACCAGCGGTTTCTGGAGGAGTTACGGAGGAATGAGGGTCTCCGTCAGTACCGCTACTGGGCTGTGGTGAGAGAGGCAGGTTTTGTTGGACAGCAGCTGTCCTGTGTGGCCATTTTCATTACCCTCTGGCTCTACATGGAACAGGTAAAGGAACAGGTGAAATAGCCACTGGCTGATCCCTATTAAATGCATATTCTAAGTGCATATTTGGCTTTATTTGTAGGGTTTCCTGTCCCCCGAGACACTTTTGTGGACAAGCCTCGTCAGTGGACTACTGGGCTATGGACTTTACCAACTTTTGACCTCTCCGGAAGAATCAGTCTGTGAGCCACGAACCCGTCTAGCCGATTTACAAAGTGCTACTATTTTCCTTTCCTTCACCTTTGGTTTCTCACCCGTTCTGAAGACTCTAACAGAGTCGGTGAGCACAGACACGGTGTACGCCATGTCTACAGTGATGCTGCTGGCTCATTTGGTGTCATTCCCATATGCTCAACCCTCACCCCCGGGCAGCCTCTCTCTTAACGCAGCTCTCTTTGCCTCAGTGTGCTTGGCCTCCAGGTTACCAGGGGCTCTTCACACCTTTGCCATGCTGAGCTGTGCCCTGCTGGTGTTCGCCCTCTGGCCCTGTCTTCTACAAAAGATGAGGGAGAAGGTGCCAAGCCACTTTACAGGGGTGTGTGTGGGAGTGTGTATTGGAGGAGTTGGTGGTCTGGGGTTCCAGTCCCCTGGCGGAGCTATACTTTTGGCCCTGGCCCTATGTAGTGTTACGCTGCTGTGTCCTTTACTACTCGTCAGGCTGCAGAGGCACAAGGACAACATCCATGGACCCTGGGATGAAGCTGAGATTCATGAAGACCTCAGCCAGTTTCATCATTAATGGAAAGAATGAGCAAAAGCACAGTCTACTGCAGATCAAACTGACATTTTAAGCCAGTACCAACTTTTATATGAATCCCTGCAGTGTTATGTCAGTGTTTTTTCAAACTCACAAATTATTAGTCCACATTTGTATGACCCTAACCCTATCCCGTGACATATTCTTACACCAGAATTTAAAGATACTTGCGAATTTCATGCTGCTATTCTCTTTAAAGTGTTGTAATCAGATAATGTGCTATGCTGTCTTATTTATTGGATACATTTGGGCTCTGCACCAATATGTTTTCAATTAATCTGAAGGATATGTTTTATGGTTTTGTAGATTATGTTGTAAATCTTGTGTATACATATAAAGATACTTGATGTGAATTTCGGTGGCTTGTTAAAGGGCTTTAACCCTATTGCACAATATTACTACAATAATTATGTTGTATCTTAAGCAATTTTACAATGAAAAATATTTCCTTAGTGTGACTTATTTGATATCATGTACAAAGGAGACTCACTGTATTCTATGACTAAATCATTTGTACCTTTTCTTCAGAAGCACAGAGTGCAAGAATAAATAAAGCCTGTTTTAATATTCATAACATCAGTGGTAGTAGCTGTTATTTGATTTTACATTTTGATAAACTTCAGCCTCTGTTACTGTGGTAAAATAACTTTTTGATAGGGATTTGTCACAGGTTATCCTACTAAGGTTAATGATGAATACGTTACATTTTAAAAAGTGAGTGCACATACAGAAGAGAGTGAATGTAATTATCCTGGAGAAAACAATATACAAAATTGAAATGGTCTTTTTCAACCAATGTAGACTATGCTTACTCCATTATACACTGCCTGGCCAAAAAGAAAATCACACACTAATATTTTTGTTAGGCCACTCGTAGCTTTGATTATGGCACACATTTACTGTTGCATCATTTCGATAAGCTTCTGCGATGTCACAACATTTATTTCCGGCCAGATGGGTATGATGGGTGCATCA
>JAQQAE010002756.1:0-21587 GCA_029823295.1 Pseudamia nigra | reverse complement strand
TCTTCGAAGATGATGGTTCGCCACTATCCTTACATCACTTGTTGCCAGCTGAAACATAATCACCCATGCAGAAATTATCCAAAGGGAGGCTCCTACCTATTTGCGAAGTTAAATCCAGGTGGTGACCTTTTTTTTGGCCAGGCAATGTATGTTTTGTCAAGCAAAATATTTCTAATAGATTTACCAGTTTTACTCCTTTGTTTGAATGTCTTGGAATCAATCGCATTGGCTTCTTTTAATGTTTGTGGAAAGATATTTTTAAATTTTGAATGTCAAACGTTTCACTTTCTGTGTTCTCATGAATTCTTAATGCATTTTTTGTGACACTTCTACATAAGTTTACAATGTGAACAAAAAAAATTTGAAAAATGATTAAGAAAATGAGCATAAATATTAAAAAGTGACATGATGAACAAAAAATAACAAAATAATCAAATAAACTGCAGATCAAAAGCAATGCAGCGCTGGCACGAACATTCAATTTGAGTTCGCCATTCATTTCCAATGGGAAAAAATATGTTTAAAAAAAAGAAATTATTTAGAAACTACAAAATATGGATTTATAAAAAATAATTTCCGGAATCTCCCAGATGACAGCAATCCCACTAATGAACAAAAAACTGAGAAAACTAAGTCCTACTACTGGATAAGACAAGAAAAGACAAAGAAACAATATATTTAAATTGTTTTAAAGGTGGGACAAATGCTCATTTTGCCTCTAGTAATGCTATTTTTCATTGGATTTGTCTTCAGATTGGTTAATTTGTTTTTCAGTGTATTTATGACTTACTTCCAGTGTGATTTCACAATGTATTTCAGTTCTGTCCGAAACCCACTGTCACAGTATAAGCCTCATCTAGATCCAAGCGTAAAATCATGTAAGAAAACAATTCTTCCCTTTTTTGTTCCTTTCCTTTCCTTACATTAATTAATATAATATGACTCCAGTACTTTGTACTTTGACATCATATTAACTATTTTGTTAATAGCAGTATATATTTTCATTGTATCATTTTGTTTATATGTCACATTAGGAACCACTTGAAAAGCCCTTATGTGTTTTTTTTTTCTTTTATTTTTAGGCTTTTCGCGGTTTGTAATTTATTTCACTTATGATGTACACCTGTGGTTGTCAACTGGTGGGTCTGGATCTAAAAGTGATTTGTGCTGAGTGGGTCACCAACTGTGAGATTAAAAAAAACAACATACATCACAAATACCACCAAATAAGAGTAAAAAGTATTAACTACCCACTTTTTACCTTCTTCTTTTCCATATGTGTAATAAAGATCAATAAATCATTTATGATCATGTTATGACAACATTATACGGTATATTATATTATCCTACATAAAATCCCTATAGTCTATGATGCATTCTGCTTTTTTACATTATATCAGAGATTTAGATTTTTTTTATTTTTTTACTTTTACTTTGTCACTCAGAAGGCCCAGGCTGGACACGATGAGATCACGTGACAGACACCATCGACTTCAGTATTGATCACCAGGAATCTGATCAATCCCAATCACAGATCCCAATAAAAGCCTTTACCTTGCTTTGCTGCGTGTCCTGTAGTGATGTATGGTCCATGTTTTCTTGTTGCCGTCGTTTGTTCTCTTCACTTCTCTGATCCAGCACACCAGGAAGTACGAGCGGGGTTTTAAATCTGTCTCATCGGACGTGCATCTACAAAGTGCCGCGGTAGCATTTCTGTCCTGTCCCACTTCGTCTTCCTTACTGAGCTCTCAGCGTCAAGTTAATTACGTTTAAAGTACAAGTAAAAATCTGACATTATCGAAAGACAACCTGCGCAGTGTGCAAGGTGACGAAGAAAAACCAGAAACAACTTTTACTTCCCTTTTCAGTGACTGTCCAATCAGCTGCAGACTGGGCCAACATCAACACCAACATCAGGCCAATGTGGCACGAATGCGCATGCGCACACGCTCATTAGGGCAGAGGCGCACCTATTCAGCTCAAGACTTAAAAGAGACAAGTTGCGTTTCCTTGGGACAAAACATTACAAACTGTCGTAATATCTAATTTTTGTCACATAAATGAAAAAAAAACCACATACTATAGCATGTTCATGTATTTAAGGCCTGTTTTTTATGTATAAAGGGTAATAAGATGAATAAGAACAGACAAAATTAACAAAATAACTAACAAAATAAATGTAATGATTTCGGCATTTATTTTGTCGTTTTGATTTAATGTGTTCTGCAGTGGCTTTTATATTATTAAATCAAAATGAGCTAGATAAAAAAATAATGTTTTTAAAGAGCAACATAACACCAGCAAAAGTGAATAAAATAATTCTTGAAAACTCAACAAATTAACAAAATACACCAGATATGTATAAAAGAAGAAAAATGGAAAAAAACGAAATAAAATTCATTGAAAGTAATTTAAATAATTTAAAGTAAATTGAAATGAACAAAATAAATAGTCCAATAAAATAAATACAACAAATCTGCAAAAACTAATACAGAACAAAATACTCAAAAAATCATTAAAATGAATGTAATTTTCAACACTGATTTTATTTTCCTATTTTTGATTTACTTTAGCTTATGCTGACATTCATGACATTAAATGAAAATGAACCATAAATAGTGCTAAAAAATGCCAAAATGAACAAAATAAATTAAAATGACCCAAATAAACAATGAAAAAAACAAACAAATCAAATATTCAACACTCAATTTATTTAACTAATTTTGATATATGTAATGTAATAAACACCAAAAACAAAAATGCTGAAAAGAATTATCAAGCTCTGTAAAAGTTGAAGATGTCACATCCAGGGGTGCATTACTGAATCAGCAGACTTTTCACTGCAGTTTGTTTTCAGTTGCATGTCTGTAGCTGTATTTAGTACCATACAGAAGCCATCTTTCCTCAACCCCTGTAAGAATAAAAATTTTGGATAAATGTTTAATTTGAAAATGTTGAACAAAGAAACAACCACTGACAAAAACATAAACTCCATGGTGGATGTAATAATCTTGTTATATGAAAGGATGGTAGAATAATATCATTGAACACTGGAGTTCAGTAAGTTTAAAAGGTTTAAACCTAGTTAAACTATTCGGCTTAAGTACTGTATAAACCAATCAGAATTTCATCATTTTAGATTCCATTTATCTAAAACACACTACACTGGATGGTGTTATATCTTTGGAAGAGTAGACAATAACTGCTCCTTAGTATGGCTAAACTTCAGAGCTATACTGACTAATACAGCTGTCTCTGTATTAGTCTTTATGTCTTACTTACATATATGAATCAGGAATTAAATACATAAGAGTACTTTTAGAATTATTTGGGCCTAGACAGTTCTCTATGTGAGCATATACTGGTGAAACAAATCAACAGATGCAACACTAAGCATTCAATTATCACAAAATCAAACTGTAAACACACAAACTATAACACTATGGAACAAAATTGTCACTTTCTTTTGTTCCTGGGCAGGAAGTGTTATTTCCCAGTTTCTTATGTCTAAAGAAAATGGAAAAGACTGGTTCTGCTCTTGAAACTTTGTTTTCGTAAAGCTGGTACTGAAATTTTCAAATGTGCGCATTTTGCCAAACATTTAGGATAGATGTGATGCTGGGCAGCTCATAGAGAAAATCTTGGAGTGCAGAGAATTCACAAGAAAACTCAGTAGGAAGGAGGACAAAGGTTTGAGCCAGCTTTGTTGTAATGGTTAAGGACTTTGTGGACAATCATGAGGCTGAAAATTACATGGAACCGGTTGAGGATCTAGTGAAAAACTATGGTAAAATGGGTGGCAGGATGTCTTTGAAAGTCCATGTCCATGATGCTCATCTTGCTAAATTCCAGGAAAATATGGAGGCATACTCAGAGGAGCAAGGTGAACACAATGAAAATATGATAGGGGGCCGATGCATGAAAGCAATTTGCAGTGCAATTATGAATCCAGAAATACAGAAAAACTACTCATTTATAAATATTTGTGAGTTGATATGTGAAAAAGATTATCATTGCAGATGCAAAGCTTGGAAAAACACTCCCTTCTAAACATTTTGTTAATTTTGTATAAATTTATAATAAATACCTGTAAATACTGAGTCATAATGTTGTTTTATTCAGACATAATGCACATGACACTGTGCAGATTTGCCTGTTTTTAAATAATAAATATGTAAATTTATAAGTTTCATTACTCAGATCATAAAAATAAAGTTTGAAGGGAATAATAGCCATTTTCTATACTTTTACAATGCAAGCAATTAGGAAATAAACCTTGTTACACTGGGGAAAAAATGTGTTATGTAATGTAAGACTTGCTATTGTAATTCATATCATCATTTTGTTCCTTGATAATTGATCCCTGCGCGGAATTTTGAAGACATATGTGACTTAAGCCACTTACATTGGGATATTTTGTAGATATAAAGCTTTGGGTAAAAAACACACAATACAAGATGGAATGTATTTCCTGATTCTCCAGCTACGAGGCGTGTCACGGTGCGTACAAAGATTGCCTCAGGTCATCACATAATGACATCCCACCATGAATTTCAATATCCCTGTCTCCTCCCCCGTCTCCTCCCATTACACTGCTTCCTGCAAGAGAACGGCAGAGACTAAAGTCAGGGATATGTCTGAAGATGACATAAGTCTGTTTTTTTTCAACCTGTGACAGGCCAAAAACATTCAGCTGGACATCTTTCACAAAAGGTAATCTTGAACAAAACGTACAAGGCTGAAATTGTTGACACTCTCTTGTATTGGTACTTGGCTTTTGTAGTGACAGGGGTTGAGAACCTGTTGGAGCAGTTTTTTTTTCTTACCGCGTCAGTCACACTGTTCCTCCTGTGGGAAAATTGAGTTAAACACTCTTTTTAATTTATGGTAAATCAACCCTATACATGGGTGCTTAGATTGGTTGGTTAATCATACTTTTGATCTTGGTCTAATGCATTATATTTTTCAAACTCAAATGCTTCAGGAAATAAATACCTGCGAGTACAGGACTTTATTCCTTGTGGTTTAGAGCTGTCCTTGTATTCCTTGTATTTGTGCTTGCATATTTGATTTAATGTAACTTAACCTTTAAGAAGATAGAATTCCTTTTTAACAATAGGTGAGACAGTAATTTCACAAAAGACACATTGCATGGACTTCACCAGGGCCACCTCTTCACATTTTCACTTTAATACCTTTAAAATGTTTGTAAATATTTGCTTTATAACCAAAAACAGAAGTGTATTCAGCTCTGTATCCTGAAAGCTGAGTCTACATTTGAGGTACGAGGTCATCTGCAAAACCAGACATGAGGTAAGGATAATAAATAAATCTTTAAAAATACTATAGCATTCTAACAGAGAAGTATATATTGCTTTGTTATTTGTCAAATAAGTGGCATGAATTAAAAAATGAGTGCACATATGTGTTTACAGGGTTCAAACATTCTCACGAGCTCAGATCCTACAGGAGTTTAATGCACAGTGTCAGCTACTTGCTGCCAGTGACAACAGAGGCTTTAAACAGGACTTTGAGGTAAAACGATGTAATAAATATGTATTAGTGGATGTTTTGTGTCTGTTTTGGGACTCTATATGAACCTCTGCTTTGTTTTTGTGAAGGAGCTGAATGATGTTGGCAAAGACCTCCCAACCAGAGCAGGCAATATGGAGGCCAACAGAGAAAAGAACAGATACCCCTATATTTTACCATGTAAGTACACTACATTAAATAAAGTATCAGGGTGGATAAGTTTATAAACTGATACTATTCTTATGTATGTGTACCTATATTTTTTTCCACACTCATTTCTAGATGACCACTGTCGGGTGCGATTGTCAGCTCAAAACTCAAGTCCATACTCTGAATACATCAATGCCAGTTTTGTTCCTGTAAGAGCTCGTTCACTTTTACATTTTCTGTTCCTTTACCAGTCCAGCTCTGAAAAGGTTCAGCCAGATGGAAACTGAATTGAAAATAATGCAGCAGTACCAAAATTTACATTTGGATTGCATTGAGGACTGTATGAACTCGACATGTTTTATATTTTTTTATTTGAAAATATACAGCCATTCCTCAATTTTGGGTCTGCAACATGTTCCAAAAAAGCTAAGCCAGCGGCAATTTTAGACTGAGAATGAGTTACAGGTGTTAAAATACAATGCTATTTAAACTAGTTGGTGTGAAAAGGTGATTTTTAAACATAATTAGGAAAAAAAAAGAAGAGGTTTAGACATGAGCAAAGATGGACAGAGGGTCGCCAGTCTTTCATTGAATGCATGAGAATCTTATTGAAATGTAGAATAAAATCACAGTCTTGTACATTGCTGAATCAGCAGACTTTCCACTACAATTTGTTGTCAGTTTCATGTCTATATCTTTATTTGCTACCTTACAGCTGCTATTTTTCCTCAACCTCTGTAAGTATAAGCATTCTGGATCACTATACCTGGAATATTGCCCATATCTTAATTAAACTTTGTAGTTTATTTTTTTCAATTATGGTGTTATTCTATGTTTTTGGCTAAATTTTCTGGATGCTATTTTTACAAGGAAAAATGTTGAATTTGATGAAGAATCCTTTAAAAATTTTCAGCTCCAGACGATGATCCAGATCGCTCCGAGCATTTAATCGATTGGTCTTTATGCCATTTCTGGCCTATCCTGAAAATTGCATCCAAATATGTCCATAACTTTTCGAGTTATGTTTTGTACAAACAGACAAATAAACTAACTCTGACAAAAACATACCTCCTTGGCAGAGTTAATTAAAAGTCCATGAAACTGGATACAGCACATGCTCATAGTGCATAACGTAACCTGAACACTGATACATCTCTGAGCTCTGGATGCAGCCACACTAGAACCAGTTCAGAACCTGTCACGTATGAATCACTGACAGGCATGGAGAAAAATCTATGAATACAAATACCAGGTCAGATATGTGTGTTTTGTCTATACCTTAATGTCACGTGTGTCCAGAAGTGTTGTCAACTTCTGTTAGTGTGGTCTGATTCATCAGCATTCTGGCCTTTGAAAGAGGAAATAGACACCATGTGCTCCAGACAAAACATGAAAATGCTGCAGAACTTATATTTGTAACCTCAGCTTAATTTGCATTTTTCCACCTGGCTGATTTTTTCAGAATCCTGATTGTACTTGTCTCTACAGGAGTCTGCATCTGTTCCTAACTGTGCATCTGTGTTCAGGGAGGAGGATCAGAAAGAGATTTTATCTGCACCCAGGGTCCGTTGCTCAGCACCATGGCTGACTTCTGGAGGATGGTGTGGGAGCAGAATGTCAGAATAATTGTCATGGTGACAGCTCTGAGACACAAGGACATAGTGAGAAACACATTCAGTCTGTGTGTATGAGTGTGTGTACATCGGTCGTATTCTAATGTCTATTTAGTTCAAATCTTTCAGGTGAACAAACATTGATATGTATTTCCTCACATTTTTCTCTGTTACGAGTAAAGCATTTCTGATTTCCTTTACAAAAACCTCACAGGTGCTGTGTGAAAAGTACTGGCCACTTCAACGAGGGACAGTTTGTCATGGACTGATTCAAGTGACGACAATGACCCGCAAACAAGGCCCAGATTATTGTGTCACCACCATTCACCTCAGACAGGTGAGTAAGAATCATTTATCACCCCCCGCACTGCTTTCGAACTGTTCCAACCTCTGAGTGCACTGACTGTACATTCAACAAGAGTTAGAAGTTGTTCTAAAGCAGAGGGTTTGTGTTTTAGAGAGACTGTCCCACAGAGAGGATAATCACACACTACTACTACCACTCCTGGCCGGACCAGGGGGTCCCCAAAGACCCATCATTACTGTGCTCTTTCACCGAGCATGTACGCAAACATTTGGAAACTCTTCCACGCCTGGGGCCAGCTGTGGTGCACTGCAGGTTTGACAACTCACCTTAAACCCATCACCAGCACTTTGAGAAACCTCATAAGGGCACAGGTTGTGTTTGAACACAAAAATAATAAAGAAAATGAATGAAAATGAACAAAATAATCAAAAGGAACAAAATATGAAAAAATGAACACAAAATTAGACAAAAATGTCTTCATAATCACAATAACATCTAAATTTACAAACTACCACAACAAAAGAAGTAAACTGAATTGAAATAGTTTCACTGGAGGGGGCAAATACATATTTTAGTCATACTGAAGAAAATGTGTCCATGTCAGCTTCACTCCAGTCGTATTTTGATGTGTTTAGGTATTTTCTGATGCTGCATGGACTGTTGATTAAAATCAGCACTGTGGTTGTTTTCCAGTGCAGGTATCGGTCGTTCCGGGACGTTTGTCACATTGTTGTGGCTGATGCAACTTTGTGTGAGAGGAATCCATCCTAATGTCAGAGCTGCTGTACAAGACATGCGCTTACACCGAATGGGGATGGTTCAGAACCTGGTCAGTCCAGAAAAATAGATGTGGATGATTCTATCTTTTTTCCAAGTGATTTTTTTTCCCTTCAGTATCTACAGAGTGTCAGCAAAGACACTTGTTCTGCTGGTTAACGTTGTTATTCATCTGCAGCCCAATTTCACATCTGCTTTAGTTTAGTTGAGTATAAAGACAGACACATTACCCGAAAGTCATATTTATTTAAATATTTATCATATTTAGAAACGGTATTCATTCATCTAAGCCAGTAACATCCAAACTTAAATGAAAAATATAAATTCTTCACAAATATTGAGATAAATGAAGTGCATAAACTACAGTAGGTTTGTTTCTTTACTGTAATACTCCCAGCTTTGACAGTAATTATAAGCTTGTCAGCTTAAACCTGATAAACACTTCAGGCTTTGGTAGTTGGTACATTCCAGACACATTCCTCATTACCTGCTCTTTCCCTTGTGTCCACAGCAACAGTATGTGTTTCTTCATCACTGTCTTCTCCACTGGCTTCGTGGAGGAACGGGAGGAACAGCAGCATAGTGAGAAAACTAAAATAAGCAGCCAGTAAACACCAGCTGAATTTACTTTGAGCATAGGCAGCATATTATTAGTCATTGCACCATATAATGACATTTTAATTAGGTATCTTCTGTCTGTTTCAAAGCAGCCCACAGCTTCAGGGTGCCAGTTTGAATGTTAACCACATTCAAGACCGACCCTACAGCTCCTCTGGTAAAGGAGGCCGAGGGAGAAGACATCACCACCACCGACAGCAGAGCACAGTGCAGCATGTGTTACACCCTGGGAACCTTCTGAGGAGGCTGCTTCCATCCTCAACACCCTTCAGTTCAGGTTCACACACCTCCTGAACTTGTATGTCATGCCCATACACAGATGAAGCTCCTGTGACTTCGAGGTCAACAATTTGCCGAACCAAAAATGCCATCAAGACTTGGAGATGTGACTACATACACAGCAGGCAAAAAAAAAAAAACCTGGCCTGACAACACAGATAAATACTAAAGAAAGCTCAGATGCGGCAGAATGTGGAGTTACCAGAGGGAAATTAAGATTACTTGCCATTCAAGTCCAGCCTGTTAGTTTACAGTGTGAACTTCATGAGAACACTAAATGCATGCGGAGGGTGCATGCAGGCACATTGCAATCTAGACAACTTTACAAAGAAACAAAAAATCTAAACTGTTTCACGTTCAAACTGGAATATTTCCAGTAGTTTTCTACATTATTTTTCTGAGCTGGTTTGCCTCCACTACTAATAAAGTGACATTGTAAGATGACTTTTATTTCTTTTGTTGAAAAATCACTTTGCATCACTTTAATATGACACAATGCAGGCTGTCAGTACTTTAAGGATGCATGTGCAGTATTGATACCAGACTTGCTAGAAAGGCAGACACATGGTATTAGTGGCTGTACAAAAAAGGTCATGTTTCAAAAACACACAGGCACTGCCATTCTCCTTAGATGACTGAAACCCATTACAGTACATGAAGGAGCTATGAGTATTATACATTATAGAACATTAAGGGTTAACCCACTTTTTAGAGTCTTTCATTGTCACGTAATAAACATGTATGATACAACAGATCCCTCCTTGGGTGAGTTCTGGGGTTGGTGACATAGTGAAAGGAGAATCCAGTAGCAGTCAGCATTCTTAACTGTCCCTCCACCAGGTCTCCACCTTGTGGCAAGTGCTTGTAGCTGCAGGTCAACTGGTGAGACTATTGCATTGAAGTCCAGAGTTATGTCCTGATGCGATTTGGTGCTGCTGAGCCAGTACAAACTGGAGGCACCAGAGCCTAAACAGCATTCACTAATAAGCAAATCATTTCAAGAATTTGGTGTGTTCACATGTGAACTTAGCTCAAAACAGACACAAGTGAAACACAAAGAAAAGACAAAATTACCACAATATGAACATGAGCCTATATCTGGCTACATAATGCATTTTTGATACTGTTAAGTTATTTAATATGAATTTTAACAGCAACCAAGGCAGGCAGAGGAACAAAGAGGGATGAACATGAAAAGCAGCATAGTGCAGGCCAACCCCAGTGAAAATATATGAACTATATTACACATTAAAACATAACACTAAAGAAAATTAACATTTGCTTCAGACTATTGGCAGGAGCACCAATAGCTAAAATAACATTTAAATTAGAGTTTGGGTCCAATGAAAAGATTAGACACTACATCCTTTGGCCAAACAAAAAAAAAGTGGTAAGATTAAGAGATTGCCTCAGCAAGACAAAATATCTGTGCTGGTTGTATGTGTATGTACAGTCCATGTGTATATGCAGACATATGAGTATAAACATGTACATGCCACCCTTAAAGACCACAAAAGGAAGAGAATAGAAAAACTACAGATAATGAGCGATCAAAGGCTGGGTGAAGAGAGAGTCTAGTCCATTCATTCTCATTCTCCTCTAGTCCACCTAGTGCACACTCTCTGACATGTTAATGGCTTCTTGGATTTCACGGACGACGAGGATGCGGGCGAGCATCTGCTCCAGCTGTTCTTTTGGGATTGGCTGAGTCGAGTACCAGATGGGACTGTTTGGAGCCACCACAGGCTCAGGAGTCAGGTAGAAAGTGTCGTTGCGACCTTTAGCACTCTGTGGGCTGTTGAGGAACACAGAACACAGTGTGAAGAGATAAGAGGATCATGCTTCTCTTCATAAACTTTGGAGGAAAAAAACTAAAATACTTCAACTATTTAATACATTCTTATTCAGATATGTACAGACATTCATGATCCATCAAGTATGGAAGGTAACAACTATGACTGACATGAGAATGTTAAAGTTAGCATGCTATAGCAGACTGAAATGCTGACATGATCAACATTATATTCCAGTATCTGTCAACTATTTACACTACGTTACAGATTTATTCCATTAGGCTGTCATGCCCCTAAATATATACAATTCCAAATAAAGATTAATAGCCTAAAATAAGACCCAGACTCTAATACTGAGTTTGGTTGTGTTTAATCTAGTCATCTACATACAGCTTCCTGATATTTTCAGTTCTTACCATTTTCTCAAGCTGTGACTCATGTTGACATTTTAAGAGATAATACCACTAAGGTTAGTGGTTTTCATTCCATGGAATATTTTTGAAATGACAAATTCTTAGAAAAAGAAAGAGTTAAATAGCATCCTTTCTTTTTAGTTGCTTAGCAACAGTGTTCTTCCAAGGTTAACTACTTGAAGGCTGAGCTCAGTAGTGCTTCCCTTCTCACATCAGTAGCACAAACCTGAGTGTTAAGTGAAAGTAGCAGCAGTGTCTGTAATGTACTAAATTTATGTCTGCAGAAATACATACCCACTGATGAGAAATCTGTTGGATATATGCTGAACTCAGTAAATGATTGTACAGAAGGCATACTAATACGCTGACATCCTTAACATATACTGTATGTGTATAGTTACATATTTCCAAAGTACATTTGTTTCTAGTTGTAGTCTATGCCCATTCTGAGCAGTCTACAGTTGCATACTCACCATTTAAAGAGGTAGAAATCATAGAGCTTAATGGGGCATCGCAGCGGGTTTTCTGGGTCCTCCAGCTGCTCTGAATACATGTCATCTGTCACTGAACACAGTACAAAGTATAAAGATTATCAGTGCCCTGAAACACAAGGTTTCTTTTAAGACACTGCAGCAGAGTCAATAACTGCACTCCTACCTTTCTGCCCTATGAACCTCTCTGTTGACTTTAGGTATCGGATGCTGGTGCTCTTGTCTTTGGGGTTGTTGGGACTCTTCCTTGTGTGTCTTAGCACCTTAGAAAAGGCCACTTTTAGGTGCTGATCCACTGTTTTGAGATGGAAATACCTGCAAAAATTTAATGTTAGCACTTTGTGGCATTTTGTGCTTAGCAGAGGTGGAGTCATAGGTAGTTCAAATGGTAAAAATCCACACTGGCTACATATTTCCAAATACAATGCTGTGAGAAGAAGATGGCCTGATCCATCCATCCATTAGTTTCTGGGCAGTTGTTTTGTGGTCTATTGAATGGACTTCATTTTGGAGCCAAAAAAAAAAGACGGAGTCATATTCCTTATTTATGATGTGGCTTATTGTTAGACAGGGCCATAAAACTAATTCTGTCATTCACTGATGGACCCATCCACTATTAATTAGAATGTTTAATGACCTGGCTCACCCATACCACAGTTTAAATGCTGGGGCTGTGAGTAAAACAGCAACCCACACATCATATAAATTTTAATTGTTGGACTGTCCCTTGAGATGCATCATCTCCTTTTCAAGGGGGTCTGGTACATCTGTACAGTGAACCATCTGCTGCCACAACAAACAACTTCAGTAAAGCTTACATATCACAGTGCTGTGCTACTTACTTGGTGTTAAAGAACATGAGAGTTGTGAGCAGTGTTGAAGGGGAATGGGCCCCCAGCTGTTTACATTCCCACAGCATCTCCTCCGTCACATGACTGGGGATAATGTAACCTATTGGTACAAGTGAGAAGCACAATAAAAACAGATAAGAAATAAAATGCTAACCAGTTATTTGCAAGGATTTTTCAGACCTTACAATTTGAAGCACATTTACCAGCTACACAGGAGCAAAAAAAATGCAATTAATCAATGACAAATGAATTAGAGTTATACAAGCTGTATCTTTAAGTAACTCATGCCTTTTGAACAACCAAGTAACATTTTACAACATTTCATTTCCATTTGCTGGGTGTTTACCCCCTAATTTTAAACTCTAGATACCTGTTCAGGGAGTCCCATTTCACAAATCTCTTGTATGTTCACCATTATCATTTTTACTTGATTGTGAATAAACTAAACATCAAGTCTAACCACAGATTTGAAAAATACAGAAAGAATTAGGTATTTTTTTTAAATAACCAAGATTAACAGTCGTGTAGTTTAACAGCTGTGAAACAAGCATAGTGTTATAACTTATATTAGGTAACAGCATAGGAAAAAATCATCACCAGTTATTATAACTTTACATCATTTAATCTATATCACCACAAAGTGATGCTGAATGATGAATATTATATTTATTCTCAAATCAATATGAACAAACACATTTGAAAAAACAACCCAACTGCAATGAACAAGTAAAAAAAAAAATCATTACATTTTGATATGCTATGGTGTCTTGCATAGCCATGCTCATCACCACACCCTGCTAGCACTATGCCAGTTCTGGAGATAACACTTCACTAACATTTTGGAACAGGTAAAATGTATTTGTTTGTTTTTTTTACCTGTTTTTTCCCCCATTCCAAAACATAACAGCACAGCTTGGCTAGTTTTTTTTTAAACAATTTATACTGAACATGAGCACTACCAAGCTCAGAATATCAGCAACAGTTCATTGTGAAACTTGTGTCAGGTGAGAAGATGAAAGGTGTGGTATTGTAATGATTCAGTCTCTGTCACAGAAAATACTACATAAAAGATTAATTTCTTTATTAAAACTTGCCATTTTGAGTCTGAAGAGTACATCCTGTGATCCAGGCTACACCCCAGGCCACCAATTTAACAATCAGACGCAGCAATCACATAAATTGGTGTTGATTTGCTAATGACTGCATGATTAGGTAGGTTACTACAAGCCAACCTTGCAATACCAAATTCATAACAAATAGTGAGCAATTTCCCATCTACACTGGCAAGGTGTCACATAAAATGCACAGAAATAAGAAGCCAACTGTATGTCTTCTACATACAGCAGATAAGCACAACTACACTGTTATTAGCCTTGACTGAAATTTAGAAACAGTCCATCCTGTGCAGGAAGACAAAAATCTCAAACCACAACACCACCACAGACATTTATCTTGCATCTTGCACAACCAGATCCTAGAAACAGGATTTAATACAAGGCTATTTAAATTATCAGTAGGTTGATAGGCTTACACTGGCCAAGATTTAAAATCAAGAAAAAAACTGTTTTCAACATAATCAAACCATTAGCTGCAAAAAGTATGAATAGTGATCTAGACTGTGCTTGCAGGTATTCACGTGACCTCCTACTAAATGGAAAAAATAATAAAGATCAAAAACTGTTAGATCAACACATGGTTTGGTGAACAATGTTCTCACCTAGTGGATGAACAGATGGCCTCCAAGGATCCAAAATCTGGTGGAGACTCTGAGCAAATCGAGTGTAGTACTGATCTGAGAAAACGTCATCCACACGACCATTATCAAACATATACTGTTGGAAAAACGCGGAGAGAAAGACAAGATGAATCTGTGTTTATACGAAAAAACCCAGTACCAACACACAGACAATTATGCAATTCTGTGTATTAGGTGAACTTACTTTTTGTATGCACAGAAAAACGTAATAGAGGACATCAGCCTCATAAGCCTCTCCTTCAAGCCCACGAGCCTCCGTTGTCATCAAGGACAAGCCCATACAGAGCTCAGCCACAGCACATGACACCAAGTCCTCCTGGAAACGCAACGCCTGGCGACCTAAAACACCCATCAACATGGGCAATTTAAATAGCACGGATAATGGATGACAGAAATGCATATTTGCAAACAGAACAGAACATTAGAATAACAGATTTACATATGCACTTACGTCCAATGGGAGCTAGTTTATTTTTATCTGATTTTTCCAACTCTGCATTTTTCCGCTGAGCCCAGAGCCGCCACACTTCCAGCCCTTCCTCTGGCTTCAGCGTTGCTGGCAGCAGTAGCTCCTGCACCTGCACCTGCTGCTGACCTTGACCATCAACCTCTGCTACTGTAACTGTCTGGCCCTACACAAACACACAGTGTCAGTTCGTTCAAACCAAAATAAAAAAAATAATAATAAAAAATAAAAAATCAGAATGTACAAGAGCAGCATAATTAGATAATTGTGTTAATACCTGTAGCTGCTGCTGCTCCTGCCCTGACAGTCCCTGTGTGTGCAGCACCTGCTGCTGAGGGTCCCATATAAGGGATTGTGTAGCATTTGAGTAGCCTTGTACTGCCACCGGGATGTGGATGTTTCCATTCATCAGCTGGGCAGGGAACAATGTGTTTGCAGCGAGTGTGTGTACCACTTCCTCCTGTCCCCCCATTCCAACAGAGTTGGTTATGCTGGAAACTGCCTGCGCTGTTTGACTTTGACTTGCAGGGTTTTTCAGCTTGTCATTTTCAACAGTAACTTGTGTTGGCATTGTGGTCATTGTTGTAGTGTTTGCCCCTGCCACCTGCACTGTTCCATAAGCTTCCTGGGGAATGGCAATATGTGTGACCTGCTCACGGCCTCCAGACCCAGCAGGAGCTGAGTAGACAGGGATGGTCCAGGTCTCCCCTGTGGGACTGGTGATGGTTCCAGTAGCACTATACAGATGGGAACTGTCCACAGTTAGGAGGTCTGGCCGCAGGGACACATAGCTCTGCTGCTGTCCCTGACCCTGAGGGATAGCAAGGACTGTAGCTACTTGCTGACCCGGGAGGGCATAAGACACTGTGATAGGCATGTCAACCTTCCGCTTCTTGGCTGGTTGTAGTACACCTGCTCCTTGGGATGTGGCAACTGTGGTTCCCAGTACCCTCCTCTCACCACTGTCCTGCTGCTGGGTTGGAGAAAGTGCTCCCACTGTCTGGATTTGGATCTGCTGCCCTCCTGCAACAGCTGCCACCAACTGAGCTTGCAGCTAAAATGGAAGAAAGGACATAAAGGATAGTTTGTTTGTTTTTTTTTTAAATCAACTTACAATTCACAATAAGATTTAAAATACTGTCGCGAATATGTTGTGTCTATGTGTGACAATGCTTACCTGTTGGTGCTGTTCCTCTGTGAGATCTCCAGGCTGAATCAGCTGTGCAGTTGTCACACCTTGGAGGTGTTGATGGGACCCAGAGGGCACTTGAAGGACCTGACCCAGCATCTGACCTTGCTGTTGGCCTTGAATCTGCACCTGCAAAAAGAGGTGGATAACCAATACAGTAGCGCAACAAAGATGAAAGTGATGAAGATGACAGAGATTTAATGGCGGTACACACCTGCACAATCTGTTGCTCTGAATTCTGCTGAACAGACTGCTGCTGAGATGTGGACTCCTGTATCTGTTGCTGCTGTGGCTGGACTTGCACCTGAACCTGCAACAATAGACAGTGCCTGTCAGTCAGCTTCAACTCAACACATTAGTTTACAGTTTAAAGACATTTAAGTACACAGATTTACCGGGCAAGCCAGTTCCAAGAGTGACCCTGCAACCTCTGTGCTGTCTGTATAAATGCAGTTAGCCTCTTGCTGGTAGACCATGGTCGTAGTGGTAGTAGTAGTATCACCACTTGGTTGGTTGAACTCCTGTAAAGCATCTGGACCCTTAGTGGCCAAGGACTCCAAGAACTCCTTCATGCGATGCTGAGGGATGCTTCGAGCTTTCTGCCTCACCAGCTCCTCATAGGAGCCCGTACCATCCAAAGAGTTGTTCATTGCTGCTTAATGGTAAATTCTGATACTGGGAACCTTAGGAAAAAACAGAATTAACCCATATCAGTAAGACTAAATTTAAGGCGTAAATACTTTCAAAACAAGGGCCGTTTAGTAATACTGTAATTAGGAATCATTTGCCAGTCTTTACTTGAGTGGAAGGCTAAGATTGAAAAGCAAAGAAATGACGATTTTATATACAAACTACGCATCCATAAACCAGAAAGCAATTTGTGAGATTAGTTCAAGCAAAGTCTTATTTGCAAATTGATCTAGAATACACTGTCCAGTGTAGCACAGACAGGATTAATACGAAAGGGTTAACAGTAGCTGAGTGTATACGAGCTGGGACAAAAGCGCGGTCTCTTTCCAAATCCTATCCAGTATTCAAAGCAGTGATGGACAGTGCTACATATCAAAATGTTAAAATTTCAACTATGGTAAGTTAAATGACAAGTGTATTGCGCACGGCGCTTTAGCCCTACGATAGCTAAACAAACAGCTGATTACACAACACGCTACGTTAGCCAGGTACTTGGCTAACTAGCCGCGTGTTGTTTGCAAATTCCATAACGGCATTGTTTCCATGGTAAAGTGCAAAAGTGCTGTGCTGCATATAAACAATTGCACATTAGCAATACGATGGCTAAGATGCAACCGGAAAACTGGACCTGGGTTACAAGTCTGCTGTTGCTAAGTGCACACCGATGCATTTTTTTCTGTTATCTACCGAGTTCGCAAGCTAACGTTAGCAGGCGCGTTGGCTAACCTCTCTTCCTCAACCGGGCCGAGGTTCAAGCAGCCTACCAGCGCTTCTCTGCCCTCGAAACAGAGCTCCTCTTCAACAAGCTGCGAATCCTAGAGTTACTGACGTTTGTCTGTGGTTCGTTTATCCCCTGTTTTTCGTGATTTTTGTCAGATGGCTAGCTGTATTTTTTTTCCCCCTTCTCTATCACTCATATTTCGCTAGGCGCCATCTTACAACGCTTGCTGTAGACCAATAAGCAAGCGATTTGTAACTCGGTCTTATTGTCGCGATATTTTCTCTGCGTAATGTCGCGATAACTATGGCTTCGACCGTAGCGTGTTAAAGGCGACAGACACAGGGTAAGTGGTAGACAGGATCGGGTAGATGTCCTTCCACCTTAAATCACAGTTTTGCCAGGCAAACGTTCCTAGTGGTTCACTGACTTCTGAATCCTTTAAGGTAGTACTCAGGAGATGTGCTGAACATAGGGGTGGCGCTCAGACAGCTCCGGACAGTTCAGGGTTAATTCTCACGTACTGTACTTCGGCATGGTTTTTAAACACTCTGTTGCCGTTTATTATTAATATTTTGCTTTTTGAATTTATTGACGAAGTGACTCAAAGGCAATATGCATTTTAGACTAGATTTTCAAACCAAAGAATATTTTCATATATGTAAAAGTTGAAAGTTAAAAATGTAACATGTCTAAAGCTCATTGGATCTACAAATACAAGTTCTGTAGTGGACTTTGCTTGACTCATAGCCCTACAAGGCAACATTTCACTTTATAAGACAATACAAATGATTACTAAAACAACCATATTGTGACAATACTGGCAGGGGATTTCAACTTTAACTCCCATAAGATCTTGTTACCCCACTCACAAAACAACAACCTCTGAGTCACACAATAGTTTATGACAGTACTTTGCCATAATTAATTGTGTATTGGAAGAGCTTGTGTTTTCTGCATAAAAACACTCACAACAAAAAAACATTTTGTAAGTATATTTTATTATTTTCTCCTATCAAAAGGATTCACCCTCTGAGACTAAAAAAACATGGTTTGGCAGTGACACACCACCTTGGCCTTAAAGAGCATCTCTTTTGTGTAACAGCAGCTTACAGCCAATACAAGTCAACATGCATCAGGTCTTTGCTGAACAGTGATCACATCTCCATACTTATCTGCAGTATATTGTTAAAAAATTGGAATTAAACTGATAAAATAAATAATTTTCCAACAGTGTGTTATTACAAAAAAAAAAAAAACAACTGATATGACGATCTAAACTGTCTGCTGATGTTACACATAAGAAATTATATGTACATGTTATCTCTTGGCTCATGGGAAGCAGAAGTGAAGCTTGATCTTAGTCATTCAAATCTTCCCTGGATCTTCTTTGAGAGTGACTGTTCGGTTGAAGACAAGCTGCAAGCAGACAAAATTAAAAATGGTTACACACTAATCTAATACTGGTGCAATCTTTTTATTCTGTGATAAATGTATACATCTAAATCAAAAGTATTTTCTTAGCAGTACTGTGCTGCTAATTACTGTAAAAACTGTGGGAATACTGTCTGAAAATAAATTACAATCTACCTAACAGAAATAAAAATGGTTAGCACACTTTATGTGTTGCACCATACAGCAGAAGCTTTGGTCAGTGTAATTGTACCTTGTCTGATGTACTGTCAGGGTCCAGGGAAAAGTAGCCAACTCTCTCAAACTGGAACTTGTCAAAAAACTTTGCTCCTTTTACAGACGTATCCATTAAGGCACTGCTAATCACTTGCAGGGAATTCTATGTAACACCAAAGAGAACATCCATCATCACTACATCCAGACACATTTAGCAGAGGCCATCTGTAACAGAGGTACTTACTGGGTTGATGTCACTCAGGAAGCCATTGGGCACTTCAGAGGTGTCCTCTGGATGTTTGTGCATGAATCTACAAAGTGGAGAGGTATTAGTGAATATGTCATGTACATCTAGAGTTGATGATGGATGGCAGTAATTTCTGTGACTTACAGTCTTTCATAGAGGCGCACTTCACACACCAATGGCTCACTGACCCAGTGAATGAAGGCCTTTGGCTTCTCTGCACTCTCAGAACTGCAGCAAGTCACTTCAAGCTCCATTACTTTCCCCTGAGAATCCTAAGTAGTACCAAGACAAGAAATGTGGACGAGACAAAACAGTATCTGAAGTACAATTTTAAAAAGATGATGCATACAAACAGATCCACAGAAGCTACGAATACCATATTATCATGATTACATCTAGGATCAGGAGAAACCATTACAGCTCTTGTATGAAACTGTTAAGTCTTACCTTGATAACGTTCTCGACAGAGATGACATAACCAGCATGTCTTAGGCCTACAGGTTGTTCTGGGGTCAGACGCTTGTAGCCTTTCTCCATCACCTGCAAGGAAAGTAAAGTAAAAACTGTCTGTCCACAACTGAAAAATTGCACTAAAAATCTGTATGGACAATTGTCTCTGACCTCTTTGAAGTCAGTCTGCTCAATATAGATCGTGCGTGTGAATGGAACTATGTGGCTGCCCTTGGCTTCGTTAGCAGGAAAGTCTGGTACTCTGACATCGGACTGAAAGGGAAGATGGCGATAGAATAAATCATTCATTTGCATGAAAAATACAATGTAAGCACACTCTAATAGTACCATTGTTAATTTTCTTTCTTGTGTTTTTAGAGTTATGAATATGTCCTGTAAAGAAAGAACAAACCTTGAAGTTCTGAGGAAGGTTAGTTATGGTGACTTTCAGAGGTTCAAGCACAGCCATGGCTCGTGGTGCTGTGTCGTTTAACACATCCCTCACACACGACTCCAGCAAGTGAGGCTCTGTTGTTGTTTGGGAAACTGTGACACCCACCTGGCAATATCAGATACAATATATTACTAAGCCGTATTATTAAAATTGGTACTAGTTCTTCCATTAAATCATTGTGCATACCCTTGCACAGAAGTTGTTAATTGCCTCTGGAGGGAAACCTCTTCTCCGCAGTGCAGTCAAAGTGAAGAGACGGGGATCATCCCAATCTCTGAAATTAAAAATAATGTTTTCTGTTGTTACTCAGGCATTTATGAATAAGACAAGACATGAAAACATGCACCAGCTCAGGCAATTTCAATAGGTCTGTAGTACTATCGTTTCCCTCCCATTTGTTATTTATAAACACACTGTGTGCAGGTTGGTTAATGGTTAAAATAACTGAAATAAGGCTAAAGGGGATCACTTTACCTGACTGCACCAGTTTCTACCAATTTGATGATTTTCCTCTTAGAAACAACAGTGTAGGTGAGGTTCAAGCGTCCATATTCCCACTGAACAGGGCAGTACACATCCAGAGCATTACACAGCCAATAGTACGATGACCGCCTGACAAACACAAGCAACATTAATACTGCACTTTAAAAAAGGTTTCTACAAGTTACAGTGCATGTGGAAAAAAAATCAAGACACCACTGCAAAATAATATTCTCTGATTTTGCCATTAATAGGTATGTGTTTAAGTAAAATGATCATGTTTGTTTTATTCTCTAAACTACTGACATTTCTCACAAATTCCAAACAAAAATATTGTCATTTATTTATTTTCAAAACATGATAAATGCACCTGAGAAGATGCAGTGTTTTCAGACTCAGTGCAAAGAAAACATGTTCATATTGATTTTCTAAACAACACCATACTAATGTCTTAACTTAGGAAAAGTTCAGAAATCAATATTTGGCAGAATAACCCTGATGTACTTACTTATTAAAGAAGATTTGGTTCAGGCGACCTAATCAGTACCTCGTTAAGTAAAATGAGGTGTGCTCGTGTTGGAAATCAACACTGGAATGGAATGGTTGTCACACAGTGGGGCCAATAAGTATTGGGCAACGTAAAAATGTGCAAGTTCACCCATTTAAAAAGATAAGAGAGGTTTG